>LKTO01000275.1:0-66882 GCA_001399465.1 Hymenoscyphus scutula | reverse complement strand
ATATAAATTACTAGTATATAATAGACTAATAAAAATAATAAGTAATAACTAGTTAGCTTAAGTATTAGCCTTAAAGATTAAAGGCCTATATAGAGAACTTATAGAGGATTTATAGTTTATAGTAGAGCGTAATATATACTACTATAATAAACGATATAGTTAGAAGCTAATACTAAAAGAGAGAGATAAAGTCTACTTATAGTAAAAAAATATTAATATAAAGAGACTAAGCAGGAAACTAGACTATATATATATTAGACTATTTAAAATTAAGTAAGTAAAAGGACCTTTAAATTATAAACTAGCTCTACTAAAAATAATAAATATCTTTCTAGTATTCTATATCTTACTTCTTAAACTAGTACTACTAGGAGTACTACTAGCTCTACTTATAGAGATCTAGCTAGTTAACCTAAACGCTAAGTATAAGGTTAAGAAGATTCTTAACTATAGACTTATTAGAGATAAGATTAAGTATTTAATTAAATAGTTAGATTACCTATATTTAGAGAACACTTAGGAGCTAAAAGGGAATATCAGCTAGTATTCAGTGGAACTTAAGGAGTTCTATTCTTAAAACCTAAGTCTGCCTATAGCGTGTAGTTAGTAGGAAAAGCTTTAAAGAAACTAGGGTCGAGACCTAGGTTAGGAATTAGGTTAGATGTAGTAGGGGTATAGAGGGTGGCTAGCCGGGTAGTCTCTACCTCTTGCTTCTCCCTCTCCTCCTGTTCCTTCCGTTGATTCTTTTCATCCTTCTCCTCCGCCTCCCTTGCCTCTAACTTGGCTATAGAATTCAGCCCTGAACGAATTAAGCGCTGTTCTTTCTCGTCGAGCTAGCGTTATAACCTCTATAAACAGAGAACCTTAGTAGCAGCCTTCTGTTAGGACTACTAGGCTTTCTCCTCTTTATCCTATAACCTTTACTATTACTAGTTAATTAAAGACTAGTCTAAAAGTAAGAGTATTTAGTTCTGTGATTTAATATTATACGATTTCTTTTAACAAGTATACTTAGAGCATTTGTTAGCCTCAGGGGTTATAGACAGTACTATACACTTACGGCTAGAACGTTCGCATCGAGTATAGAGCGACATCTCTTCTCCGGATCTGTTAATACGTTTAGTAAGTTCAATCTAACGTTTATATTCTATAGCGTAGGTAGTGTTTATATTAAAAGAAGGAAGGCTAATAACCTTCTAATATTATTTTCTTAGGTTGTACTTAAGTGTAGAGACACGCTAGGCTAAGAAGAGGATAGTATTACGAATTACAGGTATATATAATAAGTGAAGACTAGGTAGTGTTCTAACAGGTTAAGTACTATCTTATACTCTTATAGTATTAAGGGATCGGTTAGGTTAGCTAAGCGATCTAAGGATTTCATTATATCTCTATTATATAATATACGATATAGCTAACGTATTAACTATATCGACTATAGCCGAACGGTCGACTATAGTAGCTACAAGTAGGAAGGTTCTATATAAGACTAGTACGTCTACTATTAGATAGGAGCTTCGTACTTAACTTAATATTACATTGTTATTACTACCTTGACAGCTTTATAGTTAAGTAACAAGTTTACCTTCGAGTAAACACCTAGTCCGCGATCGAACCTCTTTATAAGAACAAACCCTAGCGATACTTAGTTACCTTAGTTAGTTAGTTTGAGAATCGTTACACTAGAGTATAGACGAGAATTAACGAACTTAGTAAAGACCTACACGAATAATATAAAGTATAGAGGTACTAGCGATAACTTTAGACTTAAGGTTACTATACTCTTTAATGTCTATATTAGATGTAATATACCTAAGGCAGCCTATATAAAAGCTCTACCTATTATACTTAAGGGGCTAGCTTTAGACTTTTACTATATAACTCTTACTACTTCTAACCTACCTTTTCAAGACCTCTACTATACTATTTAGGACTACTTTAAAGACATAAGCTATAAGCGAGCCGTGCTTATAGAATAGAACAACCTAAGTCTTAACCTTATTAAATCCTAGAACCTAGATAAGACGACTACTTAGTTCTTTTAACTTCTAGTAGCTAGGCTCTAAGTACTCTACTATAGACTTACCTAGAACCTTTAGACTAACTCCTTCCTTCTAAACAAGCTTATACTCGCTTACTAGAATACTTCTAAGTACTAGATAGTATACTCTTCCTCTCTACTCTCTTCTTAACTATTAGCTACTATTAGTACTCTTAAGACGTTAATTACTACCTATAAGCATATCTATAGTACTACTACTACTAGCCTAGCAACAACCTATATAATAGACTGTAGGTTCCAATCCTTACGTAGTAATTCACGTATAAGCCAGGGCCGCGGCTATCGTAGAAGTAACTACCGCAAGAACAAGAAGTAATACTTTGTCTATAAGAAGCAAGGCTACTAGTTAACAAACCACCCTAAGTATAAGCGTAACTAGGCAAGAGATCGCTTTAAGTCAAGATATCAGAACAAGCTTAGAGGGGAATTCAACGAACCCGCCTTTAAAAGGTCATTTAGACAGTACGTCCTTGAGTACAAAGAAGAACAGTTCGACTCCTACAATAAAGCATTTCAAGCTGTTATTCTTAAAGACAATGAAGAAGAGCCCTTAAATACTCCTAAGCTCAAAGAGAGCAAGAGCGAAAGCTTTATAACTTCGCTTAGCTAAATTAGTACTTCGAGCGCTATAAGCATCACTTCCAAGCTCTCTAAGGCAGCCTGTTTTCATGCTTTTACAAGCTCGCTACCTGCCCCACCCGCCAAAGACGAGGAAATCAAGGCTCTAATAGCCACAGAAGCCAAACGCTACAACTCAAGCTACTAGTTTAGCATTATGATCGATACAGGCGCAGCCTCAAAGTCAACTGTAGGCTACGACTAGTACATGGCCTATAATTCAATTTAGAGCGCCCCTATTGCCACAGCTTCAAAATGCAAAGTGACTGTTAAATTTAGCATTGGCGCAGCGGCATCCCTAGGCTCTATACACGTTAATTCACCTATTGGCCTGATTGAATTCCATGTACTTCAGACAGACACCCCTTTCCTACTTTGCTTAGCAGACATAGACAAGCTAGGAGTCCACTTCAATAACCTTGAAAACACGCTCATTACTCCACAATACAAAGTGTCAGTAGTACGGCGCTTCAGACACCCCTTCCTGGTTTAGGGAGAGTCTTTGTGCTCCTTCCTACAGGAGTCCCTAAGCCAACTGACAGAGACTGAGATTCGTCGACTTCACAGGCGCTTTAGACACCCATCTGTTAGCCGCCTCCAGCTCCTACTAGAGCGCGCCGGCCACGATGTTGACCCAGGCATACTCAAGCACCTGAACAAGTACTACCACTACTGCCAGAAGCATAGAAAATCCCCTAGCCGCTTCCGCTTTACCCTTCACGATGACGTTGAATTCAATTACAACATCTACGTCGATATTATATATATTGACGGCCAACCTCTATTACATGTTATAGATGAATGTACCCGCTTCCAAGCCGGCAAATAGCTACGCCAGGTCTTAGCCAAGCATACCTAGGAAAAGCTATAAGAGTGCTAGATTAACACCTACCTTAGACCCCTAGATTTAATTACTCATAACGCTAGTAAGAACTTTGTAAGTAAGGAATTCAAGCAATTTACAGGTTCAATGGGAATTTAAACTAAGGTCGTGCCTGTAGAAGCCTATAACTCAATTGGAACGGTAGAACGCTACTATAGCCTACTTAGAAGAGTATACTTAATTATAACTGAGGAGCTACCTGACCTTGCTAAAGATGTAGCCCTTCAAATGGCTTTTAAGGTAATCAACGATATAGTAGGACCTGACGGCCTTGTCCCTACTCTACTTGTGTTTAGCGCCTACCCACGTATAGCTGAATTTGACGCCCCCTCGCCCTCTATCAGCCAGCGCTCAAGCACACTAAAGAAGGCTATGGAAGAACTACGCAAACTCCAAGCAAAGCGTTAAGTCAACGATGCCCTCAATTAACGTAATAGACCTACAAACAGCCTCCTCAAAGACCTGCCCCTTAATTCAGATGTACTTGTATGGTGTGAACCTGGGAAGTGGACTGGCCCCTTTATGCTTGTTAGAATAGAAAATAAGGAATGTATTATCAAGCTCCTAAGCGGACCTATAAGATTCTGCTCTATAGTAGTAAAACCCTACCTTGTAGACCTAGACCTCTAGAAGCCACCGGCCACCTAGGAACCCAAAGACGACGAGGCATTCTAGCTAGCCACGCCACCTGAAGTTTTCCAACTAAGGCGCGGCCTAGGTAGACTATCAAAGACTTAAAAGCAGCCTCAAGAGCAACCACAGGAACAACCCCACAGCCAGCCTCTGAAGCGTGGCCCAGGGAGACTACGAAAGTAACTAAGTACCTTGAATATTGACGTCTATCTCGCTAAAGACGCTACTACCTCTACCTCTAGTTAATTTAAGTACTCCCGGACACAGGAGGTTAATAGACTAATTGAACGCGATGTTTTTGAATACATCCAGCTATACAACCTCCTAGAAGGCGTAAGAGTTTTTAATTCAAGATTTATAGACAGTATTAAAAACAAGGGCATAGATAAGGCATATAAAAAGTCAAGACTTGTTATTCAAGCATATAACGACAAAGACAAGTCCCAGGTCTTGACCTAGTTACCTACAATTTAACAAGTTAGCTAGCGAATTATCCTCGCCATAGCCGCTATATGCCCTGAGTTAAATGTCTACCTTAGAGATATTACCTAGGCATATACCTAGTCAACCACAAAGCTTAGCCGCGATTTCTATGTACGCCCGCCCTAAGGAGTACCTTAATAGAGTGGAATTTACCTCAAAGTCATAAAACTACTCTATAGCGTACCTGAAGCTAGAAACCACTGGTTTAGTACCTACTACAAACACCACCTAGACAAGCTACGCATGTCTCAATCCATATACGACCCCTGCCTACTCTCTGTCAGCAATCAAGAGCAATTTGGAGTCGTCGGTCTTCAGACTGACGATACTCTAATACTAGTAAACCTAGACTTTGCTACAGCTGAAGAGAGGGAATTGAAGAAGGCTGAGTTTACCTCAAAACCTAGGGAGCAACTCACTTGTGAACACCCGCTCAAGTTTAATGGCGGCAAAGTTACACTTCAACTGGATGGCTTAATACTCTTGACCCAGGAAGGCTATACTAGGCACTTGAAGCCAGTGAGTACTTCACCAGCGGACCTAGTCAGCTCCTGGGGCAACGTTGGCTAGAGAGTCTCAATTAAGGACTAGTACGTAGCCTAGCGGGCGCGCGGAGCCTACCTGGCAACAGTCTCGCAGCTAGAAGCCGCTTTTGACCTCTCCTTTGCTGCCCAGAAGCTTGAACCTCAAAGCCAGGACATTACACTCCTTAATAAGCGAATTCAATGGCAAATTGACAACCCCGATCGAGGCCTTAAAGTTGTCAAGCTAGACAAGAACACTCTCAAGTTAGTCATATTCACTGACTCCTCCTTTGCTAATAACGAGGATTTCACCTCTCAAATTAGCTATGTTCTTGTACTAGCAGACGAAGCAGGGAACGCTAACATTTTGCACTGGTCCTCTGTTAAGTGTAAGAGAGTTACACGGAGTGTCTTAGCTTTAGAATTGTATGTAATAAGCGCTGGATTTGACATGGCTACGTCTATCAAGGCAACTTTGGAAGCTATTCTTAGTCTCAATATACCTCTCATAGTTTACACTAACTCAAAATCACTTTACGAGTGTCTAGTCAAACTTGAGACTACTAAGGAGAAGCGTCTTATGATAGACGTAATGTGTCTACGGCAAGTGTATAAGCAACGCGAGATCAGCGAGATCAAGTGGATTAACGGCAATAGTAACCTAGTAGACGCTATGACAAAATCCAAGGCTTGCTCTGCTCTACGTGACTTAATTGATATAAATAAGCTTGATATTAAGGTTACTAAATAGGTTGAACGTACACTTGAGTGAGGAAGGGTTATATGAATAGAGGGACGTGATTAATCGGATGGAAAGGGTGTTTCTTCTCTTTTACTTCTTATAGTCTTTACTACTTTTTAGCTACTTTAAAGTAGGCCTAGTGTCGGTATATAATTCTGGTGAATAGCACCTTGTACAAGAGCCTAGTGGATCTATATGCTTTAGGTCATGTGAGTGGCTTGCTACTTATATACTTAAGCTTGTAGAGTACTACCTCTCTTTACCTTTACTCTTTATATACGAATGAATACAAATAGAGATTATATTTGTGTATTACCTTTTACGACAACTAGGTCGTACTAACATTTAGCTATAATAAAGAATAGTTATTTAATAACTAATAATTAAAGGGTGTTGTTTATATATAGTTTTAGAGCTAATATAAGCTCGGGCCTCGCGTAGTACTTAATATATACTAGCCCTTGTAGCTTTTTATATAGGTTTTAGAGTATATAGAGTACTAATATACGTAGAGTACTAATATATATAGAGTACTATTAAACTACGTTATATATAAAATATTATTATATAAAGAAGTTAAAGTTATATAGACTCTCTTATAGAGTTATAAGAGTATTTAAGTAAGAATTACTATAGCTAGCTCTACTCTTTAAGTTAAGGCATTAATAATCGATTCCTATTTTTATATACTAAGGGTATAAAATAAAGTAGAAGTTGTAAGTCTAAATTAGTCGAATTATTTAATTCATTAAATTTTTGTTCTCACGCTGCTCCCGGCGCCATCGTTCATCCAGATCACAGATACTCATGACAAAACACAATTGGAATGGTACCCCGTAGCTCATTATTTCAACATCTAATCTCAAATAATCTAATCTTCCCCTGCTCATTTGCCACAGCCAACATATCACTCTGCGGATTAAAAGCCACGGCAGTAATCCTCCCCAGCGGCGTCTGGCTAGTCGGCCAATTTTTATAGACCGTACAACTAGGCAGATGCACCAAACGTAGAGCATCCTTCTTCCATTTCGTGCTGAAGGCTAGAATTTGTCCATCAGCACTTATTTCCAAATTGCTAGTCGGTCTGGTAAATTGCTCGAAGGTTTTGGTTGGTGTTGGTCTTTCTGGTATGCTGATTTGGTTCTTGTCTGTGACGAATGCGCGTCGATCGTAAATGTTTACGATTCCACTTTGAGAACCAATTACAATCCATCTATCACCACCCAGAGGTGCTGGGCCATTCTTTCCGCCGAGTGTGATTACAGTAGGCCCAAAGCCATCGTCAATCCATTTAGCGATAAATGACTTGGCCTCGATACTCCATTCCCCGACATCACCTCCCTTTCCAACAATCGTTAGCCCTTTGCCGTCACTCCACCACGCGAAATCCGCAACTCCGTTCTTGCCGTCTATTCTTGCTGTCGCAATCCATTGTGTAGTTGCCGCATCCAAAATATTGATAACACCACCGCCTTTCTTTGTAGATCCTACGAGAGCCATATACTGTCCACATGGACTAAGCTTGAATCTTTCCATACTTTTCTGCTCTTCCTTTTGCCCATAAACTCTAGTCACTTTCTGTATCGTCCCAGATGGCATATCCCATGTATGGAAGAAACGTCTGCGGCCCGAGAAGAATATCTTGTCTCCCTTTGGATGCAGAAATGCGGATGTGTGTAGAGGGGTATTTCGAATGTGGACTGAAGTGAGAAGAGGATTCGGTGTGGGTAGAGCATTGGGCGCAATGTGATGGAGGTAGAGTGTTGATGCTGGTCCCGAGGAAAGTATAACTGGGAATTCGGGATGGAAGGACAGAGAGGATATCGAAGACGGCTGAACGAGGGAGATGTCGCGTGTGCGTTGAATATCTAGGACTTCTGGTCGTAATTTTGGCTTTTTGGTAGTGGTTTTTGATGTTCTCGTCAGAGCGCCCGCATCCTGCAATAATCTTGCTAATGGAAGTGTTGAAAGGTCTGTATCATCCAAATCCATATCATTCGAAGATATCGAAGAATCAGAGGCAGCTGAAGACCTGCGACGCCGTTTTGCTGGCCGTGATGCATCCTTCGCCCATTCTGGCACAGGGTTCAATCGTTCAAATTGTAATCGTAACCGCCGGGTATATTCTCCTCCGCTAACCATATCTTCCCCCTCGTTGACTCGAAGTTTTCGAAGTCGAGTGTTGCCAGCCAGAGAAATTGTCATTCGATCATCGTCACTGTCCCCCCAAGCAGCTTCGTCTCCCTCCTCAGTATTGTTTGCAGGCGCATGCGTAATTAAAGCTGTGGAATCGATATTAGATGGACCATCATCGAGAAAGAATAGCTGTGAAAAAATTAGCATTTATACTGGTAGCTTGCGCGGGGTCGTTCTTACATCTGCATCGTCCACATCTTCAAGATCACCCTCTGCCTCTTCATCTTCTCCTGAAGGCCCCGCGTCACTGTCCGAATCATCATGAGCCGCGCCTTGAAGCAATTGCGCCTTGAAAGCGCCACCGTCTCCAAGCACTAGTCGATCCAATTCCTCCTCCTCCTCGTCCTTATCCATTACCTCGTCGCTGTCATTGTCGCTTTCTGAGTGCAGACTTTCTGTTTCAAAAGTTGGCGCGGACTTTTCTTTTGGTCCTTCTGCGAATTCTTTGCCCTGGGACAGCTTTTTGGATCGTTGGCGGGGCATTTTTGTGGTGTTGAGAAAGGCGAGTCTGATAAAGTTCTCTAGCAACTTTTTTTTGGTTATCCATTTCTGCAGGGATCTTGATGGCGGCCTTGCAGGCCTGGATAACAAGGCAACTATGTACCGCATCGTGGACCTCAATTTGATTACCGCTCTAGATGTCTTCCCTTTCATCCAAAAACCCTGGGCAGATCGTTGAGATATTTTTCAGAAATATAATCCGCACTACCACCTCCTGCTCTCCTGCACGTCAATTACGCATCACGTAACTTCGTCCTCAAGATTTTTTTCAAACCCTGGTTGCCGTACGCCAGAATATGAACCTTGGGCAGAAACCATTCAAACCCACGGATTGGAGAAGGCATCGAAACTGCAGAATATCTGCTTTGATCTAGCCCACGATATGCTCTTCTGTGGTCAGTTCGGTATTATTGAATACCAAAATGCCCGAACAATCTGTGTTGACATTACTGAAGAGTCGTCGGACCTAACCACAATACCCAAGCTTGCAAGAGACCTTTTTGCTTTTGAAAAACTCGACCTTCTTCGTCTTTGTCAAACCACCCGCACTAGCCCAAGCGTTACGAAAGCTGGGAAAATCGCAGAGACTCTCGCTAAAGGGAACGCCAACAGCACAGAGGTAATCTTCCCTCAACTACCAAGTACCTGGACGACCTACAATTACACCACTTCGTATTTGCGGTCAAAGCCACAACGGAAACAGAGAACTTAAAGACGGCCCTCGGTCGTTAAACGCAAGCTTGAAATCAATTCCACCTCGTGTCAGCAAGACAAGGGAGGGAAAATAACAAGGGGGAGCTCAGGGACAAAATCCCTCACAGCTGCCATTCAAAAGACCCGTAACGGGAGAGTATCTTTGCGGCCTAAACAAAGGAAAAAGAAGCGTGCGTGCTCGTATCTTACGAACCAGTTTAACACCCATTATACCTCCCAGCATTACCTCAAATTGACTCTGCTTTCCTTGAACAAAGTGGAAACTACATGATAGATGACGAACAGTACGCTATGTGGATTCTCGACGAGGATGATGGGGATTTCTAAAATTGGAGACAAGCCCAAGCATCAGTCAAAGAGTTGGCTATTACGAAGGGACAATGAAATGGTCTTTTCACTTACGGGTCTGTTACTGCAACGAAGTAGATTGAAGTCCAATTGCCTTTAACTCCATTAGTAACCTTGTTGTGTTTTCAAATTTCGTCCATTGGCAACATTTTATTCAGCTCCACAATTCAGCATCCATTGCAACCATGTCGTCGTACGTTATCCAGGCTCACCCAAAGCTCTTCTTGACAGTAAAACTCGTTTTGAATACCTACATGCCAAGGGAAACCACTTTCCAGGTACCGTACCCCTGAAGCTGCCCCATTCAACTGGGGTAGACGTCGGCAAGCGCGTATGTATGTGTATCTGACCTCAAGTCTGTAGATCATGACAGATAGCTCGGTGTTAGTCGTACAGATCCACTTTTCAGTCGATGAGCCACCTGGAAGCTCCTGCCTAACCTAAACAAAGTTATTTTTGGGGAGCCTTTTTGAGATATGAGTTTCTTCCTTAAGAAATACGTCGTATAGGTTGGTTAAAGTATGGGTCTTCTTTTCATTTCTTAGATACAATTTACACTTCACCAATGACTTCTCTTATTTTATTCACCTTATTCACAGTTGCTACTTATTCTTCGGAGCAACCATTAAATCTAAAGGGTGATTTTTGTTTATACTTATAATGTCATCTTCACTATGCCCTATTGGTGGCAGCAATTACTAGTAGTAGGGCTAGTGTGTATAGTACGTCGTCGAGTAAAAGGTCGCATACCGTGTACAAGCTCATACAAGCCAGGCACCAATCAATTTGGGTTACCTTCCACACTTGTTATTGAAGTTGAGCCTTGATAGTTTGTGACAAAACATATCTTTTATTTCGATCTTTTAATGCATTTGTACATTCACTTAATTGGTAAGCGTTCATTGAAGTCACCTTGGTTGGAGTATTAGAAAAATGGGTTTAAAATTAATGTGTTGTTTTGATTTACGGGGGTAAGTTGGGGGAAGGGGGGTTGAATGGTTAAGGAAATGCTTCTTACCTCAGATTAAATGAATTAACAGGTAATTATCAATCGAAAGCCAAAACTCAATATTCCCAGGCGCTCTGATCCTTTAACCGGCCGGAATAATGTGGACCTTTTGACTTTCTGTAGTAAACTTTATCCCCAAGGAAGTCTCAATGTCTTCCCCGGCGGGAACAATGTAAACCAAAAATACGGAGCCTTCCTGAGCATCTTGAAAGATTACGCATGACTCACCCTCTGCCAGAGAGTACATTTTGGTAGCTGATTCGACAATGTCCTCAGGCTAGTCTAGACTTGCATTCCTAATTCGCCCAAATCGTCTGTAATTCGCTCCACTTTACCCTTTAAATGTGTTCATTTTCGCAAACGGTGTCTAGTGTTAGATTGTAGTGTGGATGCGGATGTAAAGTAGAAAGTGTAGAAGTGGTGGGTTGATGGATGAGTTTTTTTGGAGTTAGTCTTAAGGAAGATATAGATTTATCATTTAATCGTTCCTAGAGAAAGAACAAGAACAATAGATAATTGTTCCTAGGCAGAACAGGGCTTTATAAGCTTTGTAGAAAAACCCGGGTTGTTCTACCAGATCACCACAGAACAAGCCTGGAACAAGGACCAAGTTGCGATCAGTCAAATCTCACCAGCTCAAGCGTCATCTCAAAAAAATACAGTCGTAGCTTAAAAAAGAAAACAAAAAAAGAGAAGGTACATTCTTGGCATTAGCAATAATCACAGATGGGTTATTTCTACTCCATAGACACACGAGACTGTATCCAATTAGCCTAGACTTGTGAACCGTGGCCCTTTAGACCTGGGTGTGTACTCTTATTGTTGTGAATGTACTTGATCTTCGCTTAGCCAAAAGGAGGTGGGACCCACAAAATCGAAAGAGTTTTTATACATAAATAAGCATACTTACCTCTGAACAATAAGGCTCCGGTAACTCACTGGATATAGTGCTGTGTCCGAGGATGCGCTAAACTTGTTGATTCAAAAATCTTTCACTACTTCAGGATGTTCTGCATCCTTCAAATCATTTTTTTAGCTCTTTTTTACGCTCGAGGAAGTGGATGGCTACGGCATCCTGATACGGCATCCGGATACGGCATCCTGAATGTACAAAAGGTCGTTTACTACTAAGTCCCAAATGCGAATTACTACATTTTATAAGTGAAAAAACTAAATCTTTCGCTAAACTTACACCTACGCTCTCTTTATATGTAAAGCTATATTTTAAGTCTCTAGGAGGCATATTTTGGCCTCGTTATATATTCTCTTTAAGAGAATGTAAAGATCAAGTATATATCACGTGTTTTACTAGCTTTTGATAGACTACCTACTAGTATATCCCCTCTGAATATAAATAAGAGAGAGGAAGGGGGCGTGATTGGTATCTTTTATATGTGTGCTTTTTTGATTCCAGTTGGGGAGAGTGTGCATGGTTTTTTTCAGCCGAAAGATAGCGCGGATCCTGTCATTCCTCCGTGGTGTAATTTTCATGTGAGCTTCACTTCCTATTATCAACCCAGTTGGTTTACTGGCTCCCATCTCATATTTCTCCAGAAAAACGGCTTAGCTACAACGAATTTAGCCTCAGAATAATTCTTCAATAACATCCTTGACGAGATCAATACTAAACCCTACGTGGAAGCCCTCACAGCATCTACTTTCTTCACTACGATTCTAGAGAACGACGCGTATTCGCAGCTTCCTTGTATGTATCTCATCACGAAAGAAGACAGAGCTCTTGAACCAGCTTATCAAGAGGGGATGGTTGCGTTACAAAATTCGAGGGCTGGTGTGGATATTAAAGTTGTGAGATGTGAAGCTGGACATTCACCACAATTGGGATGGACGAACGGGTTGGTTGAGGAAGTCAAGACATTTGGGGAGGAGATCTTAGCAATGTAGGCTTATACCACTGGTTTTAAGTTCTAGTTTGGGCCTTTGGGAGAGAACTTGAAAGTGAGATAGAATGAGAAGGAGTAAAACCAGAGCTTTTCTTCGGAAGTACTAGTTTAGTTTCCCAATATACTACTTGGTTTTCGTTCTCGCTTGAACCAACGGACGGCTCATAAATATTATATAAATAGTCAGGTAATATCTTAATGGGCTGAAAGAGAATAAGGTAAAGAACCATGGACGACCGGTTGCAAGGGTACAGTTTAGTGGAAACGACGAGGACCACAGTTTAAGGCATGGTTATATGAGAGAATATAATTCATGTCGGAGTAATGTTCGGGTAGTTCACTAGGGCGTCACTTCCGAGAGTATCACATTCTCGCATAATTCGCCCTTTGCATCTTCAACTAATTGTGGTCAGATTATGAGAAGGAGCATGTGTTGTATTGTTTTGTGACTCATTTCTGCGCAAACTCAATTAGACAAGATTCATCTGGGTATAGAATAGCAAGCCGCGACGAAGTTCCAGAGTTCTCCTTTCTATACAGTGAAATCGACTCTCAAAACTCCCTCGTCCGCCAGGAATCGCTCCTTTCCCAAATCAAGTAACCACCGCTCGAAAAGGCGAAAGAAAGCATCGTAAAATTCATCCTTCACCTCTCACGTTTCCATTAAATTTTGCACCTCGCCTTATTTGCCATTCTCTACGACAAAACAAGTACGAACAGCATCGCCGAACCGCTCAATTGCCTCGGCCATTTTCTCTTCTGTCGCAGCGGCGAAGGTGGCTCTGAAGAATAATTCTTTGGCCACGAACCCACTGCGCTCGGCTGTGAACCAAGAGCCCCTGGAGATGAGAACACCGTTTCCAATCGCGGTAAGGAAGACTTGATCTTCGATTTCGGCAATGGAAAGTGGCGTGGAGGTCTTAGCCGAGGGGTGAAGGGTATGGTCGATCTTCAACCAAAGCTAGAAAATCCTGTTACTGCCAAAGAACGAAGGAAAGAAGGGGGTCCAGAAATTCAACTTACGAACATGCCTGCAGCAGGTGGGTTCCAACTGACGATATTCTTGGGAAGAAACTTCTCACAAGCATTAAGAATAGCATCTCGACGCTTCGTGTATTGAAGTCGGAGGTTGATTAACCATTTGAGATACCCGTCGTGGCCCCAACTTTCATCAAGCAACTTGTACAAGACCAATTGTGAAAGCCCACTTGGGTTTTGAACTGAACACTCATTATGTCTAATGAATCTTTCGACAATCTGTTCAGATGCAGTGATCCATCCAACTCGAGTACCGGGTGCAATGACCTTGGAAAAGGAATCCATACGCATGACCCGTCCGTCGGTATCCATACTCAAATACGTTGGAATGAGTGCCGTGAGGAATTCATTATTGTTCTTTGGGAGTGGAACCGCTGGGCTGTTGGGACCCGTATAGGGCTGCATCTGTAAGAAGTAGTATGGCTCATCTTCAAAGATGTAGATGTCGTGTTTTTGCGCGACTTGGTAGATGGCTTGGCGTCGGGCTGTTCCCTGTGTTGCACCAGTCGGATTCTGTCCCGAAGGAACGGTGTAGAGAACGCGTGGCTTGCGAGCACCTCGAATGGTGACATCCCAATTGGTTAGAATTTCATCCATAGATTCGGGAAGGAGTCCTTCGGCGTCCATCTTCACAGAAGCAAATTTGATACCCAGAGGAAGTGCAGTTTCAACCGCTGAAGCGAAGGTATATTCTTCAGAAAGAACATAGTCGCCTCTTTCGCAGAAAATTCGATATGCTTGCTCCAAAGCACAAGTACTTCCTGCTGAGAGAGCACAATGCCAATCTGCGTAGGGAGGGTTGCATACGATTTCGGTATGCTCAGTAACAAATCGAACAAGTTGAGCCGAACCGGTCCCCAAGCCATAATTGAGGGCGACTGACAAATCAAATGAACTGTTCTCTTCTAAGATATCATACTTTCCGCCTTTGAGTACGATTCCAGATACTTTGGTCTCTTCTTCAGAGAATTGAGGCGGTGTGGGAACCTTGATAGTCAGTTCCTCGATTGGGAAGTATTCAGGACATGGAAGTCCACCACCCAAAGAGATGAGACCTGGATTGTTCAAGAATTTGGCAGCAGCTTTGAGACTTGAGGGTTCTCTTGACTTAGACTCAATACTAATATAGTCTGCCCAAAGTCAGTAAGAATGCAAAAGTGGGGATATGTGGCTGACGGACGATCCCATCTCTTTGCTTTTGGTTTGCCACCTGAGAACTGAAAGAATTGATTAGTCAAGTGCTGCATTTGAATGAAGAGAAGGCTCGTCAACTTACCGGGTTCTTGTAGAAATCACTAGTGGTGTAAGCAGCAGTTCCCCCCACAAATTTTGCACTCTTCCCGCGTCTTGCAGCTACACTCTCAGCAGTCAAAGGCTCTGGAACGCTGATTGACTGAGTGTCGGTGACAGCCTCAATGTTCTCAATGGCGGAAGGAGGAGCCATGATGGAGGTATGAAGTCAAAGTTGTAAATGAAGTCGAAGACGGAGAGGATGAAGTTTGAAAGTGAGATAGATATGAGAGAAGTTGTAGGTACCTACTTGTACCAAGGTAGAGATATATGGCACCTGACATGCAGGGGCCCGTGAGAGGTGCGATTGGTCCAATGGGAAAGAGAGGAACAAATAGAGATACCTTATGTAACTCAAGGGTGCAGCTTCCATTGTTTGCAAGGCTCGCTTGCTCGCTTGCTTGCAGTGGTAGGACGGACAAGTTGCAGGTGACCGAGGGCAAGGAGTCAGATTGACTGCGAAAGCGGACAGGAGTCAAGCAGAGCCCACAACGATTGTGGAATCAATGCAAGTTACTTGTGCACTTTTCCCAAAGGAGCGGAGGGAAGGGGGCAATGCGTTTTAGCAGCATCCCACTCCTAGGAAGGTCGTGGTGACTTTGTAGTCATACTTTGCTTTCAAGTGGTCAGGGGCGCCAACGCTTTCTTATCTAGTGCCGCTGATAGGCGCCGCTTCCCGGTTCGCTTACGCCGGCGGCTCAGGTAAACACTCACACGTGACCATCTTCATTCGGAAGGTCATCTGGCTGGACCTCCACCATATTTCAATGGAATTTCAAACCTCGAGATCGTGCAGTTAATAGTAAAAGACAGAGAGGCGTATATTATGTAAGTCATAAGGCAGCCCTAAAAAGGATTTCAGAGGTCACAGAGCTGCACAAGCCATGTTTCTCTAACACAAGAACTATAAATCTCCAGCTCGGCGACTTATTCGTGGAAATGATACAAGAGCGAAGCTATCTGCAAGAAGAAAATCCTCTTCGAAAAATGTATGTTTTCGTATGTATTCAAAAATTCAATAACGTCAAACGTATACTCTTAACCGATTCATTCAGGTCGGCTCTCTATAGTCAAAAAGCCCTCCCCCCTCCATCCTTCTTCTCTTCGCGCTATAATTAACTTTCCATTTATCCAGACCAGTCGCCTCTCCAAACCCTTGGTATCCAGTCCTGTCTTCTTGAAACTGTGCCCTTCTCTTCTTCTCATTCTCTCTTCTCCAATTTCTGATGTGGGCCATTTCTACATGGGCTCTTCTTTGCTGGTTCCCAATGAACACGGGTATAAGTTGCCCATCGTCAGTTTCCCGGAAACCCCGATCCTAAAATTTCAAAATTTTGCGGTCAGCTTACTTGTTTGAAGGGTACGCGAAAAGTTCAAGACATTTTGGCCGGGGGAAGGGGGAGGGGGGGAATAGGCTTGCAACATGACTACAGGAAAAGGAAAAGCCTTTTTAAATTGAAAGAACTTCCTCAACATGCCAACTCACCCAGTTCGTACTCTCAGTCATGAATCTAGCATCAGCTACAGCCGTCATTCCATCAAACACATCAATATCATCAATTTCAGCTGGTGGCGGTGGTGGGGATATGGATTGCACCTCTGGCGTGATACCTATAACCGTTGACGTTAGATTCGGTTCGCTTCTTGAGAAGAGAATTCAAAATTTCAGACAGATTCCGGGGAGGAAGGGCCTAGAACGACGAGAAGAGGGAAGTATTCCCTGAGAATCTCACTCACCAGCGAACCCAGCCATACTATAATGATCATCATCCCCGCGTAACATCTCTTATTATTAAAGTAGTTCCCGAAGTTCCAGTATTCTTGGATACACTTGTGATGATATACGTGCCCGAAAGTGCAGTGGAGCTGGGCGAGGAGATCACCGCCCTCGAAACTTTCATAACATATCCCACAATCGGGATCGTCCCAATCTACCTTCGGGAGGATTTCTTCGGGCTTGTCTAGTCCGATTGGGTGGACAGGAAACAATATTGCGAATATATTCTCTTTCCGTGAGGGACTATCGATGCTGATACCGGGTTGAGGCAGCCGGGAGAGAAACTCGATATGTTGGTAAAACTCCTTAATTGGTTGGCGGTAAAATGAGAACTCTCCGGTATCTCTGGTATCGAAAACTAAAGAGTAATGTCAGAAGATAGTATTTATAACACAAATTATTGATCAAAAGTGAGAATGGCTTCCAACCACTATGAGGGCCTATGGAATGCGAGATATTGAGGTGAGCAGTTTCAAACATACTATAGTAAAGTTGCTTAATTGGGTTCCTCCCACTCCAATCTCTCAGAAGGAGGTTGTTCCTTCTTAACAGATTGACCTGTTCTATTCTTTGAAGCGTTCTTAAAAGCTTACTATCTTCATTTATACTTGTGAGAGCGATTCGCTTCTCCCACCAATCTTTTAGATTTGGTCCATACCTGGGAGACATCTCGACATCTTCCCCTTCATATTCAACTAGAAAATTGTATCGATTGAGCGATTTCGTCATCTGGTACTCTTCATCTTCAATTACAATCTTTCTCTCTATCAAGACCCCTTCGACGTGTTCTTTGCTCATTCGTGTTTGGAAGTCTTCTGCTATAGCGTGGAGATCCGTCCAGAGCCTTCAAGGGGGCATGTGTTAGCCTTGCTTATGTTGGGAATTCCAGGAAGACTTACTCTAATTTAGGGTCATTTAAGTTGGATTTGTTTTTGAAAACCTAAACGGTAAGGTAAGTAAAGCTATTAATTGACAAAAGCCAGGTCCATTTCGACCCGGGGGTTAAAGAGAATGACCACAAACCGTTGACAGGGCGTTTGCAACCAGAATTTTGAGGACCTCAAAGTTGTCACGGGTTCCAATGTCTTCCACCCCGATATCCCCCTTAGTACGTTCATTGTACAACTTTAACGCTTTCCAAAATTCGTCTGCGAAGGCTTCCCTAGAAGGTGAGAGATTAGTAGTTGCTTGCCAGGAATTGTCTCGGGATTTTCGGCACCGGATTATTCAAAAGATAGAGGAAGCGGGAGAACAATGTCGCCATGACTTACATTTGACTTTCTGCAAGATCTAGCATCTCCTTGATTCCAATGTGCTCATCATTCTGTTGGTTCTCAAGTGGCACCGCGGTTGTCACCTCTCGATAGTATCTGTTCATCGCAATATACAACACATCTCGAAGCTGGTCCTTGCCAAGGTCCTTCTCGCCAAGATCAAGAGAGCGATAATTGAGAAGCCGAATCCAGACCCGATAAAGAACCCATGCGATTTTAAGATCCCGATCAGTAATATTGATCTTCTCGACGTCGCCCTCGACACGAAGTTTTTCTGCCAACTCCGGATTTCGGAGATCCGTAAAGCGGCGGGCCAAGGTCAAAAATCTGATGAGATCGATTCGACGGTCAATGATAGCTTCTGAATTGTAATCGCGTACTGTTCCTTCAAATTTTTTTGCTTCCTCAATCTTTACAAGGAGGGTTTGAAGGGTTGGTTTGGCTAGTGATTCTGCTGTTGGAGTGGATCGGAACCACTTTCCATCGTCCTAAAACACACCTTTCAGATATCTTTCCAAGAGGGACATTCCTAAAAGCAGGTAGAGAACTTACATCAGGATGCCATCTAACAGGGGAATCATGGGAATATCCCAACCAAGAAGGGTCCTTTTTCATAGGTTCCGAATCACATATCAAATTGAGAATTTCAATCACCGTCGCGTAGTGTATACCAGCCTCGTTGTACCTCTCGTTTGCCCAAGTTACTTGATCAGGATCAAGAATCCCCTTCAAGAGCCCCCATTCACTCAACAAATCGGCTATCTGTAGGTCCCGTAGTCTCTTCTTTCTGTCGGTCAAGTAATGCGTTGCATTTCCTACATAAGGATCATCCGGGTCCGATAGGAGATTCTCCGAGTCGTATTCGTCGTCGCCGTAGACACTTTCTAAGTCACTGTCTAAGTCACTGTCTTCGTCCACCGGTGCGCCAGCTAGAGAAAGATGTGGAAGCTCATCCACGTCACTATCGGCACTTTCGTCTAGGGGATCCATAGCTTCTATTGCTCACTCGTTGATGGCTTGGCCAAAAAAATTCAGAAGTCTCGTTTTGAAAAAGTAGTAGGGATGGTCACAATCGCAAAAATGCGAAAAGAAAGAGGTAAACTAACCACTCAAGCATCAAAGACTTCCTTGTTCAAACCAAAACCCCATATCCGGTCGTCGCGCTTTCAAACCCCAACAAAGGAAAGTAGGTTGCTCATTAGAATACCCTGAACGCAACCACAGACACAAAAGATAAAACGACTTCCAAAAAATCGGACGTTGTAAGCTCGAGAATTCTATTTGTGCCTAGGGCATCATACTTCATACCCACTAAAGACCCGACTCTCACTACTACTCGAGTAGCACTCTTGAGCAGTAGGGTAGAGTAGGAGTAGTACTAGAAATGGTTGAGTAGGTGCTCTACTCTACCCTGCTCTACTCACTTCTTCCACTGTTCATATTAACACCCAAAACATAAAACCACTCAAGAAAAAACTTCAAAAGATGCGAAAGGAATCCCCAAGACGAATCTCCTCTCAATCGCACTTGCGAAGGGAAACCCCCAACGACAAGCCACTAACAACACGCCACCAAAAAAGACAAACCACATTACATCACACCTCACAACAAACACAAAAAGAACACCCCTCCATTCATAGAATTTTCCTTCCTTCGAACCCTCCCTCCTAAAAAAAGAAAAAGACTAACGCCTAAAAACCCAAATACCTCCTCCCCTCACCTAACATCACCGCACAAGACCCAAAAAAAAGAACACCCCCTCAATGGAAGCAATATTTTCAATTCCTATAATCATCATTCCTCTCATATAAAAAATTTGAGTGCCATAAAAAAAACCAATCACCTACTTTCCCCCATCCTTTCCCACTCTCCCCCTTCTCTATTTCAAAAAGGTCATGTACAAAGAAAACCCCCACAGTACCCTCACCCATCTAACCCCCCAAAACAAATAGTATCAACCACAAAAAAAAAAAGACATCAACGGCAAAAAGAATTGTATAAAGGGAGGTCATCATAATACATATATAAAGCCCAGAAAAAACCACAACCAGAATCACAATCACAACCATAACCCTGAATCCATATATCCTTATAGCCATATATCCATATATCCATGTATCCTATATCCTATTTATCAATTCAAAAAAGGAACCCCCAAAGCCCATCCATCCCTCAAACATACACACACACACAAAAAAAGCCACGCTAGAAGAAGACGCAGAAAGAAGAAAAAGAGTGTGCAAAAGGAACATTATAATGCCCAAGTAATGTGATGATGAATAAAACAATAATAAAAGTCCTTGTCCAAACCCCCCCAAAATGCAAAAGAGCCCTTCCCAATAGTATATCCAATTGAGTTTTTCCTCCCTCCCTCGCTCGCTCGCTTCCCGCATGGGTACACCCTTCCTCCCCCCTGTCCCCGGGTCCTTTTTTGTGCTGTAAAGGCTGCTGCCAGTCCCGCCCCCGCGTCGCGAATCGGCATTGCAGCCAGGTTGGCGTGTGTAATGGTGAGCGAATTGCATGTTTCGCATTGGAACACCACAAGTCGATTGATTCTGCGACTCGTGCCATCAAATCGTAAAGATCTCTTCCCTCAAAACCCATAAGATCATCTTCATCTCAAATCCCCATACTTCGCTTTGTACTGCTGCAACAGCGCCAGTTGTGCCTCTAATCCCTCAAGCACATCCCCCATCGGTGCCCGCAATTGATCAAGACTAGCAATCGGTCCGCGACCCGCAGCAAGATGGCGCGTGGCAAGGGCAGAGATACATGTCTATCGCGAAAAGTTAGTCAAATCACATTATTCAAGTGGAAGAAGGAAAACTCACCTCGATCCTAGAAACCTGGTGCGTCATGAAGTTAACCAGGAATCGATCCGTTACCTCTCCACCCTTCTGCTTCATGTTCTCCATCACCGCAGTCTCTGGAGCCTGCAAAGGTGTCCCCTTACCCTTATCACCCTCCAACGACGAGCACAGCATTTCAAGTCTCAAACTGACAGCCCAAAGAGCCCATACCGTATCGGTATCAATGCTAAGCTGTGTCTTTTGCGAAAGTGACGCCGGTTGCTGTTTGTCGGCCGCAGCAGCCTTCTTGTCGATATCCGCCAGACGTTGTTGATATTGAATACGGCTGGAGAGGGAATGAGGATACATCAAGTAGATGTACTCTGGATTTTCCAACCCCTTCAACTTCCGCTCACCAATATCCTTAACTTCAAACCCTTGCGTGCTGAGGATGCCAAGTTCCTTGCGAATCGAGGAAGCCATGGCATCGTTTTCGAAGAATTCGTCCGAGCCCGTGGACCCATTCCGACCATTGTCATTGTAGGTTTCCAGACAACGCTGGATCTCAGAGATGAAATCCGCAGAAACGGTGATCTGTCCACCATCTGCAACACTGGAAATACGGGATGCGCGATTGACCATCGGCCCAAAGTAATCCATACGTCGGGTCACAGGATCGTTTTCGCACACCGGCTGGCCCCAATGTACCCCCATTCTGACACTCAGTCCCTTGAATATCAAATTCTGGTCATTGTCATAGATCTCTTGACCCAGCATACTTGACAAAACTTCGGAGGGCCACTCAACTTCCAAAAGTTGCTGTTGAACTGCGAAAGTCCAGAGAAGAGCCGAAGTAGCCGTGGGAAAAGACACCATGAAAGCATCACCTTCAGTCTTCACCTCGTAACCACCTATCAGGCGTAACTGTCGCCGCATGACTTCGTTGTGGAGTTTGATTGCAGAGCGCATTGCATTTGGGTATGTTTCCCAGAGGAATGTTGAGCTCTTGATATCGGTGAAGACGATACTCAGCTCACCAGTTGGTGCTTGCAGCTCAGCAGGGAGTCTACGGAGGTTGGAGTCAAGTGCATCGTCGTTCTTCGCTCTCTTTGGTCGTCTAGCAGGCGTGTATTCGTCCAAGAAGCGGGGTGGGATGCGGCTGACACGATGTAGCTGTATCTTCCTTTTCAAATCACTAACACCAATCATCATGACCATGAGTTTGTTTGTGGCCCCGAAGGCCATTGCCAAATCCCGTAGTTTCTGGGCAGCCCGCATGAGGTCGCCTCGTTCATTTCGTGCAATATCTACCACTAACTCTGGCGATAGATATTCCCAAAGTTCCTTGGAAGCGATCAGAATCATCTCATCCTCTTCTTTGACAGTAATTTGAGTGATGTGAGGTGCTGCTTGAACAGCAGGCATCAATTGCACGTAGCCAAACGCCCTAGAGACGTCTAGAATGTCGTTCAACTTCCCTTGTCGAGACACCCAACCACCAGCGTCACGAATTCGCTGACGCTCACCGGGTTCCGCGGGGTCATGCTTTCTCGTCAATATGCGATGACTTCCTTCTGAGTGAATTAACATTGCTTGTGCATCTCCTACGTTTGCAACATAGAGTTGATCGCCTTGGAGGAATACAACGGTGGCGGTACCCCCGGAGCGCAAATCGGCCTGGCTAAGAACCACGGATGCTGTTGATCCTCGGTGGGTTGATACTGATCGCTCTTCGGTAAACTGTGCTGCCGCAGTTGCGAGATCTTTGTTGAGTGAGAGGAAAGCTCGTCTTAGGGCATCCACTGGGGTCTCCTTTGGCGCAACCAGCTTACGGATTTCTTCGGAAAAGATATTGCCAAAGTTTTCATGCAGATATCTTGCAATTTTGGAACCAGAATTTGACAATGATTGACCATCAAACATGCCCAGTAAAGTAGAGTCATTACTGAACCTAGGAACAACCATGTCCACAATAGACAAATGGTCGTTTTTACCGAGCGTATCCGCCATACCATATGCCAGCTGGCCAGCAAGAGAGCCCGAGGTACGTACACGTCGATCTTCGGTCTGGTCTGGAATTGTTGGAATGGTTAAGGTCACGTCCATCAAACCTAAAATTCTGAGATGTTGCAGAGCACTAAAGTCAGTGAGATCAGGGATCTCACGGGCGCCCTGAGTATTCGAAATGTTTGGTTTGATCTCAAGGCGTTTGTTGCCGGAAAGATTCAAGTATTTGAGGTTCGTGTTCCAATTCCAGTTCCAGTCGTATGGCCAATTGGATACGTTATACTTCAGCGAGTTGCTACCGCAGTCTAAAACAGCTAACCGATGAGCTTTACCAAGCTCGGCAGGAAGAGTTTGGAACTTGTTGCCATTGATATGCAATACCTGCAACAGACTCAATTCTTCAAAGTCATCCGAGGGAAGAGACGTGAGCTCATTTCCAGAAAGATAAAGCTCCACCAAAGAAGGCCAGCTCTTGATAGAACCCACCGGCATGTCATTCAGGTCGTTATACGAAAGGTTCAAAACCCGAAGTTCGCTCAATAACCTGAGCTCGTCGAATACATCATCGTCAAGTTGATTTTCAGCCAAGTACAAGTTTTGAAGAGAGTTCGCGAAAGTATTGAAGAACCTATTCGACACCGCAGAATCTTTACGTGCACTCGAAGAAGGTGGGGTCATAGTCCCTATGGTCGTTTCTGATGCGCTCCTCGATACAACTGAGGTTTTTCGGCCACCCTTGCCATAGACAGAGACCACCGACCCTTTTCGGTCGCCAGAAGCAGGGACTGGTGAGCCCCCAACACTTAATAGTCCACTTGAAGCCTGGCTGGGCCGGCGATGCCCAAATGCCTCGAGGGGTCCCAGCTCTTCAATGTTTCCGTTGGTCTGCCCATTGGTTACGTTAGGCTGCGGCGTTCGCTCTGGGGAAACTTCGCCTGGGACTCGGGGTGCTCTTGAAGCTGGCTTTGGGAAGTTATCGAGGACATTTGAAGAGACATTCAAAGTTTTAAGTTTATTAGCCCACCATACTTCCATAGGAAGTTTCTTGATGTTGTTTTGTCGGACATCCAAGAGAAGTAGTTCAGTCAAGCAACCAATCTCAGATGGTAAACTGCTCAAGGCGTTCATGGCAATGCTGAAATGTTCAAGCTTTCGAAGCTTTCCAATGTGAGTGGGTAGTGACACGAAGTGGTTCTTGTCCAATACCAATTTGACAAGGTTTGGCATACGGTCGAAAACAGCATCAGGGATATGTGCAAGTTTTGCGTTGGACAGAATGAGTGTTGTGAGGGTCGGTACAGCATTCTGTATTTCAAATTTTGTGACGGGATTTGAATTTAGACGGAGTATGCGAATTTTGGTAAATTTGGATTCGCAAACTGACACATAATTATGGTCTGCGGAAATCTGTTCAACTTTTGGAAGAGTAGCAATAACATCGATGCTAGTAAGTGCATTGTATCGAATATCGACTTCTTTCAAGTTCAGCAGGTCTCTGAATGTCTTTGGAAGCTCGCCCGTTAGACGATTATTGGTAATAACGAAGCGTTCCAGATTTCTCAATTTACCAATCTCGTCTGGAAGACTGGAAATTCCGTTGAAGCTCATGTCGAGGTCGACGAGCCCCACCAACTTGCAAAGAAAGTCTGGGAAATATTCGAGAAAGTTGGATGACACGTTGAGCGTCCTCAGGCATTTAAAACCACCAAAATAGTCTGGCAATGATCGTAAGCGATTGTTGGCAAGCTTTAGACTTATAAGGCCTTCTAGCCTTGCAAGTTCAGCATTGTCAAGGTTTTCAAGTCGGTTGTTGGACACATCAAGGATAGTGAGTCGCATTGCTCTACTCAAACCAGGTGGGAGTTTCCATGCTTCATTGTTGATGAATTTGATGTCGCGGAGGTTTTGACAGGATTGAATAAAATCCTTGGGTAAGTCAAGGGAGAGATTTCGTGAGAGGTTGAGCGATATGATTTCGGAGGCTTTAGAGTAGAGAGCTATGGGAATGGTGATGAGATTCCGTCCCGACAAGTCAACATGGCTGTATTTTTGCACCCGACTGGCCCCAGGATCATTGGTCACGCTGGCGTAACCGGTTTCTCGAGCGGGGACGAAGGAAAATCGACACAGGTAGCTGTTGTCCTCACGGCCAACGTCTTCAATTTTATCCTCTTCTTGGTAGCCAGCTTGTTCCAAAAGGCGTCTTTGCATCACTATTGGGCGCTCGCCAGACCCAAGTATACGCTGAAGGTCATGCTTCTTCATCACAATCTGATAGTTCTCCAGACTATCGGTCATGTATGTCTTCTTTCCAAGTTGATTCATGATTTCGGCCACTGAAGAATTGAGGGACATCGACAGCGTGGCAAACGTGCCATCGATCCTGAATATGCGAATGCAGTACGGTAGTCCTTTTTGGTCTGCTTTTGGCTCTACCTCATGTTCACCTAACTCCCCCAAACGCGCCATGTTGTCGTCCTCTACTTTCTTAACTGCCCAACTGTCGGGGGCATCCCATTTTTTTAATGGCCCATCACCTCCTTCGGACTCAAATTTGGCCTCGTCATCGACGCTTCCCATGAATATGCTGTTGTCGAGAGGCGTTAACGGTACCGGCTTCGCCAAAATTCCGTCCATATTTGAGAGATCTTTATCAAGGCTGAACATTGACCCGGCAAACTGTGCTTGTCGTGAATTCGTATCTAGTGCGAAATCAGATTCCTCCGATGCTTTCCCTCTGCCTTTCCTGAAAGGTAGCTTGTTAACCGCTCGCTGCCGCGAACTACTTGTGGGGGGTCGTCCGAATTGTCCATTGTCGATTTTTAGAAGACTGATCTCCGACACCGCCAGACTTCCTTCCCGACTCCATTGACCATAATCCCCCTGCAACTTTTCATTGCTATATTTCGAAGCCGGAGATTTGAAAGACCCGGTCGAGGCGGGGAGATCTTTCAATCGAGAGGTCCCTTCCTTGTTCTTACTTTTACGAAGTCGCTCCAAAAAACCTCGTTTCGGATGCGCTCCCGTGGGTGATGTTGATCCATCGTTCGCGGGCCCCTTGGATGAATATGTACTGATGCCACTTGGTGTCGGACTGGAGGGTCTTTTGACCAGGCTAGTATTCGACGAGTTCCCCATAGCAGTTCCCATTGCTCTGTGCCTTGGCCCCACTGCCGAGTTCTCCCTACTTATCGTCGGCCTCAGAGGCCGAGTATCTTCGTTGCTTCGATTGTGTCTGTGACTGTGGCCGGGAAGATGTACGTGCCCAGACCGCGACGAGTTCTTGGGGGGGACTGGGGGGTTTTCTGCGTATCGATCGCGATCAGGACCCGAAAGCTTCTCTCTCACGGGCGCCTCTCCATACTTTGTGATGTCCTAGATTTGTGCATTAGCAATGCTCTCGCGACGTTTCTTTGATGAGGCCCATTTCAAAGTCGAGTCCCCGCTATTTCACAGGGGTCGGAGACATAGCCTCAATCCCTTCGCCAGATGAGGAAGTTGGTATCTGCACTTTCAAACCTCGGTATGATAAAGAAACAAGGTGACGCAGGTAAACTTTTTGAGACAACGCGAAAACTTCTACTAACCTGAGAATCTTGGTAAAGGAATGGCACAACATCGCTCGACGGTATTGGGGTTCGTGGACGGGACGGTGCAGGTGAAGCTTCTCTCTGGGTTGTTTCCGTGGCCGAGGAGTGATTGCGTTCGCGGTGGCTTCGAGCGAATGAATGCGATCGGTGCTCCCTTCCGTGTGAAGGCAAGCTACTATCAGATCCCTCCTTCCCCGGATAGTCTTCGCCAAAGAAAGTTTGTAGCTTTTTGTGTATCCCCGTCCGACTCATGCTCGACTTCGACCCAGTACTGCTCGCTGTCGTTACGCTGGCCACCGATGGCCGTCTCTCGTCTGCAAATTCTGCTTCGGCGGGCGAGTCGCTGGCATTGGTATATCCTGTAAACCCAGTGCCTGGGCGAAAGGCGGGCGACAATTGGGACGCTTGCGACAATGCATCGCTCGAATCGTTGTAGAAGCTCGTTCCAAAGGTGCTTGATGGTGTCCCTCCTCCCCCACCACTGCCTCCGCCTCCATTCGGCATCCAAGGCGCAATCTGGTTGGGCGAACCCAAAGCTGTGGGAGGATTGTGTTGAATCTGCGGGACTCGATTGCCTCCTCCTCCTCCGCCTCCGCCAGATGGTTCCAGCACAGCAAGGTCGCGTCGATAGTTTCCGAAGTCGGTCATTCGATGATCCCGTGGGGATACATTGGGAGAGCCTGAATTGCGCGGTGCGGTGGATGTGGGCGAGACTTGAGATTCTGAATCGATGCTAGAACTATGACCAAGGCAATGCAAGCTGCCGTCAGTCAAAGAACAATGTGAAGAGCTTCCACTCGGGAGCGGGAAGGGTCTTAGACAAGCGTCTTAGGTAGAGAAGGGAATTCCAGCTGGAATCCGAATTTGATCATCATTCGCGGTTTACTCACTTATTTCTGGAGTCCGTCTTGACATTTACTGGGGCTCCTCGTCTTGATGCGCCCCGGAATAGAGAGGGCTTGATGGTGTCAGTGCTGGAGCTCGTCGCAGTCGACAGGCGAGAGGGGACATCCTTTCTGGTCATGGTTGTCGACCAGTAATTAAAGCTGGCGGTCGGGCCATATGCGGAGGGCGTTAGTCGGGCGTGGGCATGAAGCTATTGATGTTCTAGAAGAAGCGCTGGTGCGAATGGCGTGGTAGTGTGTATGTAGTGGTAAGGTATGTAGGACGCAGAGCTGGAATAGTTGAAATGTAGAGACGGTAGCGGTCGCGGTAGGTGGTAGGGTAGTGGCGGTAGAGAGGTGCAACAATACAGCACAGCGCCGCGCTTGGGGTTGGTTAGGGCGTCAGAAGAGATGCATGGGGAACGATGTCATTCAGCGCGCGCTCAGCCAGTCTTCAATAGGTGCTCGTAGCATCTGGTGCATGGTTCATGGCTGATTTCGGTTATTTCCGCCCCTCCTCAAGCCTGAATGGGGATGGGACGTTGAAAAGAGGCTCAACAGTGCAACACAGGCTTCGACAATTAAACGATTAAACCACCGAACATGGAGACGCCGCGGGATTGGAAATGAATGAACAAAGGATACTTCGCTTCTTTTTGATGCGCGAACGACGATTGCTTCTCCTCGCTACAGGAAAGGGGCATTGCATCGGGTTGGTGCACCAGCTCGAAGAGATGTTTGCTTCAGCATTACGCCATCACTGTCTCGAACAGTTCAGCTTCCACTTCATGCCTTTGTCCTGCTCTAGTCTCCCTAAACCTCCCTCCTTCCTTTCCAATGTCCCCACCTAGCTGGAATAGATGCTTTCAATGCTCAATATTCTGGACCATGTCTCTCACTGACCGTGTCGCCAAGTATCAAAACCACGGCAGCGGCTCGCCTCTTTCAAGGAGATGGATGCCATGTGCTGGGTGCGAAGAAAGGAAATTCGTTCATGTCCACGACACTGACCCTCTGTGCTCAAGGCTCTGAAACGATATATTATCTGCAGGACAACGATCCTAAGATCTTACCAAGATTTGAAAACAACTTGTAATTACCCTTGTGAGCGGCTCGTATTCTTCTTGACGAATCTGGACTTTTGCATCTCGATTTCGCTCCTCGACTGCGAGACGAGCCGCAGCTGTACACACCGCTGTCCAGCTTTTGATAGCTTGCTTGCACAACCAATCACTGTTCTTCCGCACTCCCCTCTGCGCAAACCAACGAAATTCATGACGACTTCGAATCACAGCAGCATCACCGCATCTGCTCTTGACTGATCCAACAACAGACAGTTCTTGTGCCACGTAAACTGAATCTAGCCATGGCTAGAAGAAAATAGAAATGCCGTGGTACTACCACTAAAGCACCGATAGCAAACCCACCAATAGACGAAAACTAAACCATCAGATGAAAACCGAAAGAACTAAAACAAACAATTGAGATCACCTCATGGTGAGGATCGTCGAACTAATAGTGTAAACCGCAATCGCTCCGTATCTCCTTCTTGGGCCACGGCACTCTGCAACAGATCCTCGCTTTTCTCGACACTTGGAACGTGGCAGCCATGTCGTGAACTGTTGAGGCGCAAGTGGTTCGAAGGTTGCGAGAATGGTGAGAAGACAACGGGTAGGTAAATACTTGGTGCGATTGGGCGTGGCCTCGAGCGAATTCTGAGCAATTCTGATATATGATGGAAAACCGGCAGCCGAAACAATCAACAAGTGAGAGCGCACAGAGCACAACATTCTCTCACCCCCTCACACGTTTCTCTTGACTCGAGGGATGTGGCACATGGTGTTGTTCTCGTGCTTCTGAAGAGACCATGATTCGCAGTCCCTTCTCTCCATCACTTGATCGGCTGGTCGTTCATGCGGTGGTGCTCTCTGGGATTTGCGAATTGCAACGTAAAAGCTCGAGGGCAAACAGGACGAGTGAGGGTGGCGAGGGTGGAAGTGGGATGACCGGGTTACTTGTATGTGTACATGGAAGGCGGTCGGAAATACATCCGGGTGCTTTGGACTCTCCTCTCTCTCGCTCTCCTCTTTTTTAATCAAACTGGGGTCGTGGTTGTTGTTGTTGTTGTCGTTGTCGTCGTGGTTGCTGTCCCAAAATCCCCCAGCCTCGCTCTGCCCTTTCCCAGCCTCTTTTTCCTCGGCGGATCGGACCCGACCAAATCAACCACTCACGTCGAGCCACACCACACAAGGCTCCATCTCCCAGCCTCCTCGTTTGGAATGCCCTCAAATTTCCTTATTCAAACACGAACCTCCACCTCCCCATCACCAATGAGTAGATGAGACCTTGGGTGAGCCTTGCTTACTTGGCTCCATACCCCTACCGCTGACGTTGTTGATGGAAAAGTCTTGCGGCTTCCAAGTCTTCGTGGGTGGCTGGAAATGTTCTGCAATCTGCTGTTCGTTTTTAAAGACGCCCATCCCATGCCATTGTAAGTGCCTCTAGCTGCATGAAGCTGCATATTCACATATTTCACCACCACCACCACACACTTTCCCCTCCTGAACAACAAAGGCATTCTTCTCTACCCCTACTACACCCTACCCTACCTCCTCATCCACCGGCACTTGTACAGCTGATAACAACTGCCTTCCCCTCCCTTCCTCCCGTTCCCGTTTGCTTCTGCAAGCCTGCTCACTCATCAACACGAGAGCGTGGTGTCATACCCTCAAATCCAAGCTACTTCTTCAACGGCCCCTCATCTCTTTTCTTTTCTTCCCTCTGTACAATACTTTGCCAGCGTCATGTTTTCCAAATCCCTCTTAATCATTGCCGCCGCCGTCTTGTCATGGCGGCCGGTACAAGCCCAGACCTATTCCGCATGCAATCCCCTCTTTTCCAGTAAGTCCAAAATTAAATTCCTCCTATTATGGTCTGATGCTAATTCAGAACAGCGAGTTGCCCTGCCAATACGGCTTTAGGAAAATCAATCAACATTGACTTTACCAAAGGCTCAGTCAATTCCTTCACGGCTTCCGGAAATCCCACATACGATTCGACTGGAGCCCATTTCTCCGTAGCAAAAGCTGGCGATTCTCCTCAACTGGCGAGTGTCTTCTACATAATGTTTGGAAAAGTTTCCATCACAATGAAATCAGCACCAGGTGCCGGCATCGTGAGCACTTTGGTTCTGCAGTCGGATACACTGGACGAGATTGATATGGAGTGGTTGGGAGCGGACGATTCCGAGGTACAAACGAATTATTTCGGCAAAGGAGATGTCACAACATACAACCGTGGAGCCTTCAACCCCGCAGCAAACAATCAGGGCGAATTCATCACCTATAGCATCGAGTGGACGCAAACACAAATCGTCTGGTCCGTGGGAGGAAAGACCGTTCGAGTCCTTACTCCGGCCACAGCCGATGCCAACCAATACCCACAGTCACCAATGCAAATCAAATTTGGATCATGGTCTGGAGGAGACGCTTCAAATCCAGCAGGAACTATTTCCTGGGCTCGTGGTCCTACCGATTATTCCAAGGGTCCATTCGTTATGACTGTTCAATCGCTGGCTGTCACCGACTACTCCACTGGAACGCAATACAAATACGGAGATACCAGTGGTTCATGGGGTTCAATTCAAGCAGTAGGAGGAAAAGTCAATGGAAATGCAGGAGGAGCCGGAACCGTAGCATCCACCGCCAACGTCCCAGCAATCACATCTGCCTCCCCCTCCATCCCAGCTGGTTTGGGCGGAAATTCTAAAACAGACACCGCACACCAAACCGGTTGGCCATGGGTGGGAACTTCCACTCTTGCCACCGAAACCCCCGTTCGAACAGATGTCGCTGGAGTCCCAAGCGGATGGATCATCACGTCTTCCGGGAAAGTAGTACCTGCAAGCTCTGCAGCAGTGAGTGCGTTATTTTTGACCCCAGCAATATGCTCCTTCTCTTTGCCATTTTTACTAACTTTCAAACAGGGACTTCCGGCATCAACTATTTCCTCCTTTGCGGGGTTGCCATCTTCGCTGTCTGGGTTTGAACTTATCACTGGGTGGGATGACCGTGGATTTGCCACGACAAAAACCGTTGCTCAGGGATGGACGACTGTCCCTGTGAGCTATGATCAGCAGGGTTTCCCGATCACAGCAACTGCAGCTGCCTCGGCGGCGGGAGGAGCGGCCACACCCTCCCTTTGCGTTGCATTTAATTGTGGAGGTGGGAACAAAGTTCTGGGCACTAGTACATCCAAAGCAGCAGCTGGGAAACAAACATCTTCGCCATGGAGCAGTTTTGCGGTTCTTGGGATCGCGGCTGTGGTTGTGGAGAGGGTGTTGCTTTGAGATATGGACTTCGTTGTTAGGTGCTCACGAGTTTTATTTTGCTTTCTGCTGGGAAATTTTGCTGGGACATATGGGATTTAGGATGGGATATATTGGGATGGGAAGCTTGAAGGGAGTTTGAAAAAAGCTTAGAATAAAGAGATGAGATGAGATGAGATGTGAGATGAACTGATACATAGCTAAGATACCCCTATATATAATGTTTGCTTTTTTGCTGGAAGGCTAGTTAATAATACACACACTTGTACATACTACAGATTTCTTGACCTCTGTTTTGTATTTTCTTGTTTGCGGGGGAGTTTAGTAAAGGGGTAATCGATAGTATCCTGATATGGACGGCATCCCAATCGCACGAAAAGTCGGAAATCTTAAAAGTAAAACTTAAAGTATATGTAGTAAAGATGTTAACTTAATAAAAGCTTAATATACTCGTTTCTCCTTTATTCTTACTCGATTATAAATAGGATAGATCATTTATCTATTTTAGGCCATAGAAGTTGTTTAAGTGTTTATTTTTACTACAGCCGTATGCATAACTAGCGAGAATATCGGATTTTGCGACCTCACGAAAAAAAAGTGAAAATCAACCCGCCCTGCTTTTACTACTTAATAACCACGCCTCTAAAGTCTAAGCGCCATTAGAGAATTAGGCTATAGGACTTACTGATTTAGTATATCTACTTTTTATTATATATAGATAGGTTGTTATTAAGTATTCTTAGAAGGGGTGAAAAGTCAAGGCTGACCGGTTTTCGCGCTGAGAGTCTTAGTATATCTTAGCGTGTCTTAGCATGCGACCGAGGGGTACAGAGAGGTAAAAATCACTACTCTATACTCTCTTATATCTTAACTCCTATAAATCTAATACTTAAATCCTTATAAAGGAGTATACGATATAACTTTTAAAGTAAGTCTATTAAGTTCTTATTATATATAGAGGTCTTGTTCTCTTATAATAATAAGAGGAGCGAAAACTTATATAGTAATTACTCTCCTGTTTTAGAAACTCTTATATATCTTAATAACAACGTCTCTATACAGCTTAATATTTATATACACTGAATCTTGTACTCTTATATTATCACTATATATTATACTATAATATATAGAGATGTTGTTGTTAAGTAATACTAAGAAGAGTAAAAGTCGAGTCCTAATTTTCACTTTTTTTGGCGGGGTCAAAAACCGATATTCTCGCTAGTTATACATACGGCTGTAGAATACAATACTCTATCTTTTAAGTTCTTTAATCTTATACTATTAGATGTTAAATATAAATTTTAGTAGAGAAGAGAGAGCTAAAAAGAAGGAATTGTTATTGAGTTATACTAAACTATACTTAAAAGCGTATTTTCTTCTTATAAAATATTTACTTTACTTCTTTTTCTATTATATTATTATCGCAAGTACGCTTACTATCTTTATTCTTAAATCTTATATTCTAGAAATATTAATGAAAATAAGAAAGTAAGAGAAAGCTAAGTAATCTATAATAGATACTCACTTAAAATTAAGCGAGGAAATGTTTTACTTCTTTTCTTTACTACTTCTCTTTATTATTTGAAATTCTAGATGTAGAGAAGCGTATAGTAGAGATAAGTAGCTTAGAAGAAGAGTATTCGTTGATTGTAATACTTGTCAGGAATAAGGAGAGTAGAGTCGAGTAGTAGCTACTAATCTACTCTACTCAAGCGATTTAGAGTTCTACTCTTTTAATAGTAGGATTATAGGTTTTTATATTAGTTTCTTACTTATATTCTATCTGTATACTATTTGTAGTACTACTTAGAGTAATAATATACGTACTCTACACAACTTGACGAACATGCTACTCAGCATCTACTCTACCTCACTCAAACTACTCAGAGTACTACACAAGTACCTGAGTATTTCGTTCTCACACTGCTTACAAGCTATGTGTAGTTTTGAGGTTGCAACCAAGCCTTCCCGTCAATAGTCGTCGTCAACGTCCCAATTGCAACAAACTTATTGATCAAAATATCGATATCTAAATGAAAACCTTCCTCCCCAGTGATCTTGGTACTCACCACTCCATCCTTCATTGAAGTCAAGTTCGAATAGCACTCCACATGATTGTGAGTAGGACTTCCGCCACATAAGCAATCACCTCCTCGCTTCCCTCCAAAACAGTTTCTCCATCGTCGGAATAGCTCTTGTAAAGAACCGCAATGGTGAGAGGCTCGGTTTTCGCAGCGCTCTCGGTGATGTTAACTCTTGCTTCGCCAGAGAATCTCCGGGGCAGAGTATATATTCCTACTGGTAGGTGTGGACGTTCGAGCGCTACTTCTATAGGAGAATATACTACACCCCATAGTATCTCATCCTCATGAACCTCAACCTGGAATGGAGTAACCGGTGTCCGGCTCGTGAGATGCGCAACCATGAAACGAACAACGCGTCCCCCATCCGCTGTAGAAACAGGACATGTCAAAGAGTTGTCGCCACGGCAGTCGGGAGAAACGGTTAATTCTTGCCAGTAGGCAATTTTCGTCCCGTCGGACGACCATTTCGGGTCCGCGCTTGCGTTCCATTGGGGGTCGTTGATGGATCCTGGGCTGCCGTCTCCTTCGGCGTTGACTTTTTGTCCGATATATGATCCTCGATCGCCGTAGCGGTCGAGGAGGAAGACGTTGAAGAAGCGACGACGTCCGTTGTTGCGTGTTGAGGATGTGGCGGAGGTGGAGATTATATCTGTGAGAGGGGGGATACCTCGCATACCAGCGATGAACATTTGACGACGGGTTTCCCGCGTGTCGCAGATGACATGCCATTGGTTATCTGGAGAAAGATCTATTGGATCGACATACTCTGGATGGCTTGTCAATCGACGCACGGTACCGACCGTTAAATCTGCAGCGTAGACATCGATGTTTGAACTTTCATCTGGGGAACCGATGTATGTCACCTCGCTCCCATCAGCGCTGAAACCTCCTAGTTCGCCAACGGATCGCGCGCCGGAGTTAATAATGAGTTGGGAAGAATTTGTCTTTAAAACTTCCACGGGCTGGGTGTCGTTTGGGTCGAATAATCTGAAAGTATGGACGAGATCGTATCTTGGAGTTAGTGGAGTCCCAGTTGTGGGAGCAGCGTTGAATTGTAAGCGAGAGAGGTAGGAGTGTTGATTCAATCTCCCGGATGCAGAGACAGTGAAAGAACTAAATCCGAGATGGATGTCATCGGCATGGATACTTAGTTCTCTGATACTCCCACCAGCTCCTGAACTATCAGCTTTGTTGTCCCAATGGATGGGGTAGATGTTGGATTTGGAGGGTGTGCAGTCTTCGCTTGTGATGAGGGAGACGCCGCAATCGATAATCTGAGGGCCTACTAGGACGCGTTTTTCATCTTTGAAACTTTGGGGGTAATCCACTGAGAGATGAGTTAGAATTTGCTATGGAAGGGTAATAGAAAATGGACTTACTAAGTGTCTGCCTCCCAATTTGCTGCTCGTCAGGGATACGACAGGTAACACACTTCCAGGCACTCCCGCTCGAAAATACCGTTTTGATAACGACTAATTGAGTACCATTATAAATACTAGTCGGATCCGGGGAAGCAGGAGCACCGATAAAGTTCATGGAAGCCAGAACATGGTTTCCATCTAGCAAAAACCCACCACCGCTGAAATCTACCGCGATGGTATTACCGATGCATCCCGTTCCATTTGGATTCATTGTCAGGCTACACGCTCCTTGTTCTTCTGTTGAAATGACGGGTGGAAGTGGTAACTCAAAAACTGAGATGGGTTCTGGTTCTGGCGGGGAGGGAATTTCCTCTCCTGACAGATTGGAGAGAGATGAAGGAGTGAAGTCGAGAGAAAGGATGGCGATTTTGAGAAGAACGAGAGGATAGAGTTGAATCCCTCATCTTGAGATCGAAAAGAAATTCCTGGGGGAGTTTGAGATTGGAATAGTTTAAAAAAGGAGCCATTGTTATGCCTATATATTCTCGAGAACACACAAGGTGATCATCGATCACTCCTCACTAACCAGAATCTTTTCCAGGCACATTTCTCGCATTCGGAAAGTGATGGTAGTTCTTCGTGAGGGGATTGCAGGTGGAGATGGAGGCGAGGATGCTCGTATAGGGTCCGAAGATACAAGGCTTATGCGAACGGAGTGTACGAGACGATCCTCCGGTTTTAAAAAGAGTACAATACTACCAGCACGGCTCTCAAGATTAATTAGCTTCTTTAAAACAGACTGAAATTTATTTCGTGATTTTTCGGTTTTTATCTTCTGTTCTATTGCGTAATAAGGTGAGGGGTTTGCCGGTACTAAAGTCGGCGAATGCCTCACTATCCCCTTCGCTCTTTAGACGTTTCTACCACCAATACAGAGGATATTTCCACATTAATCACAAAGCTACGCAAGCTGTGACTCATCAACTGACCCTCCTGTAACAACATGGCAAGAGAGCAAATCACTCAATCCACTCGTTGTTACCTCTAGATATGTGGCAAAATGCTTTCATTGTGCCTCGAATTCCTTAAAAGGAGGACGAGAAAGGTTGTATTCATACACATAAAGCTGCGATTCTAGACTATTCCAGATCAAGTGAACCAGTTGTACTGATTCTAAGCGATTTTACGCTATAAGAGACTATGTGAGGGATTTTCAGACCACTGAACTCTTGTTGCATGGGGGTTATATTATGATTTGGATTTAGGAAGTTTGTTAATACAATTTGAAAACAGCTTGTTTTGTGTAGTTTTTGAGTCTCAATCTTACTATAAGGAGTGTGATAGCATGTTGGGTTCTTTGGGGATGATAAGACAGGGATGAGTGATAAGGTTGAAAAGAATGAAGGGAATACTTTCGCATTATACCCCCTGACGATATGCTACTACAACAACATGAATCATGAAATCGTGACACTCGCGAACACCTCCAAATGAAAAAAACTAATCACTCAAGCATTAAACCAGCCAAGTATCAACCAACTGAATCTTTCTTTGTCACTATCTGATTATGCGTGATGATCAGTAATCTTTTACCCACCCAAACCTCGTTAAGCGAGCCAGCCAGCTGGGTATTTTCCGGTTGAGTACATCTGCATTTGTTACACAACCGCTGCTGGACGCTGAATAATGCAAATTTTATACTGCCAGCTATCAATTGGTTTGTCGCTTTGAAAGAGGGGTATTTGGAGAGTCGGGATGATTTATCAACATTCTCAAGATGGGGGAGTGATGCAAGATTTCGTGACGAGGTGGAAATGTGTATAAGTACAAGACAAGGTCCGGTTTGAACAACAATATGATAGTCCATACACTAAACTTTATTTAACTACCCACTAAGATCTCAAACCAAAGTACCTCAATCTATCAACAATCTAGAACCCAAAATGGCAACCATAATGAAAGAAGCTGTAATCGCTCCCTCTCTCCAGACAACCATCGAAGAAGCACCTATCCCAACCCCGAAAGAAGAAGAGGTAATCGTGAAAGTCGTGGTTGCAGGAGCGAATCCTATCGATTGGAAGGGAGCAGATGAGGAAGTAGCAAAAGCAATGCATGGTCTTCTCAAGAATCCACTCCATCGAAACGCTGGGAAGGACTTTGCCGGCTATGTCCATGGTATGTTGTTTTCTCTTCCTTATTAAGAGCGGACGAGTAAATAATAAAGCTTGGATGTACTAAAAAATCCATAGCCGTTGGACCAAAAGTCCTGAATTTCAAACCCGGAGATAGAGTGATATCCCTAAATCACAGTAGTGGGTACGCAGAGTACGGAGTCGGGCCTGCATTTTCCACCGCTCATATCCCTGATAATATTTCTTTCGAAGGTATACATCCGCTCACTTCCATCTTCGTCTCTCTACTTTCGACTCAAGCTCACAAAATCAAAAACAGAAGCAGCAACAACAGGACTAGCATATATAACCGCAGCTCTGGGATTGTACAAACACCTCTCCCTCCCAACACCCTTCACTCCATCCCCTTCAAATATCCCAACACCACTTTTAATCTACGGCGCCACCTCAGCAACAGGCCTCTACGCCGTGAAACTCGCGAGCTTGTCGAATGTGCATCCTATAATCGCAATAGCCGGTGCTTCAGGTCCAAGTATGGTATCAGAGTTTCTGAAACCCGAAAAGGGAGACGTCCTTCTAGATTACCGCGTGGAAACAAAGAAATTACAAGAACAAGTTCATGAGGCGTTAAAAGGGGAAGGAGAGTTGAAGTTTGTATACGACTCCATCTCCACAAACGACACCGTAGATCTCCTTTCCCCTCTTCTCATACCCTCATCCTCAACGCCAAACCGACAACCAACCTACGTCGTCCTCCTCGACGGTTCTCATCGCCAACGTGTTCCCACTGGAATCAAAACCGAAAATCCCTTTGCACCTGGATTGTGGGAACCCACGGATCCTGATAGTCCGGAGGGGCCGGAGAGTAAGAATGTTATTCCAAGAGCTTTTACGCAGGCTTTCTTTGGGTATCTCACGTTTGCTCTGCAGGAGGGAATCTTGAGGGGTCATCCTTTTGAGGTATTGCCGGGTGGGTTGGGGGCTATTGAGGGGGCTATGAAGGGTTTAAGGGATGGGAAAAATGGGGGGCGGAAATATCTTTTTAGGATTGGGGAGACGGAGGGGTTGTAGGGAAGAGGAGAAGAGGGAAGAGCGGATTCTTTGGTGGTGTTTCGATTTAAAGTGTGCTTTTCCGAAATGGAAAAGTGAGAAGAAAAGCTTCAGTCTCATTTGGAATGAAGTAGGCATGGTTTGTATCTTGAAAACCTATGTACGAGCAGGTGATGCAGATAATAGGTTAGAATTGATGGTATTTTTATGATTAAATTTGGTGGCTCCTGACATTTATCCCTTTATCGTAAATGATTCAGCAGTTGAGCTGAGCTGCTGGACTTAGTTCAACGAACCTTTTATTTGTGATGAGGATCGATATATTTGAAATATTGCCTTTGCGGGCTTTGGGACTATACATCCTACCGTGTGAGTTTGAGAGTTAAGACTCCAAAGGCGTGTAATTCTTGATTTCTACACTTTATGTTTTGTGGTAAAGTGTATAAAGAAGATGTGAAATAAACATGACTGAGAGTTTTCAGTTAATTGAAATAACTATATAAATCCATACCATCCTCCTCAGTCATATTATTGTCAAGGAGCCATATCTCCGCCGGAATGATAACCAGCTGCCCATATCAAGCACAAAATTTCAAACAATAAGCACCGTGAGCTGTTTCATTCCTCGTTCATGTGCTTCAAAAATCTTTGTCTTTCAGACTCCAGTGAGGATCCCAATAATCCCAAAATTCTTTTTCGTTATCGCTTCCGCCTCTCATGTGACTGTTGGGAGCGCGGAACAAGCTACGTCCAGTTTCACGATCGTAGCTCTCATAGCTACAAGCCAGCCGCTTGCCACCTCCTCCTGGGAGAGTGACCATGAAATTAGGCATCATGAAGCCCGCAATTGTACCTCTGATCTGAGACTCGAGGGAAAGTATTGTTGACAAGGGTGTGCGGAGGTCTTCGACCCCACAGACTAAATCGTGCTGGAATACGTAATACTAAGGACCGCCTTGTCAGTACATGTAATTCTGTTAACAGGTTCTCTGAATGGGTATTGTGAATGGTGGATTGGAGTGCATTAGAAATATCACTTGAAAACCTTTGACTTACAGGTTGGATATTCAAAGCAGCAAGTCGACGAATAAGCTTGGTCATTGTCGCAACATCGTTATTGACGCCATTGAGTAGAACCGTCTGATTACGCACTTGAACGCCTTCTTGAAACAGGCGACGTGCTGCGGCTTCCGTGACCCATGTAATTTCATTCGGATGGTTGAAATGTGTGTGTAAGCTCACACTCTTCCCAATGGCTCTACCTTCTTTACTCAGCTGTATTAGTACTTCTACCCATCGATCTTCTGGGTCAATTAGTCGTGAGGGGCAAACAGCTAAGCCTTTGCTAGCAAATCGAAGACGAAGGATATGAGGCAGGGAAAGTAGTCGCCTGCCGATAGCTAGAAGTTGCTCTGGACTTAAGCTGTAGCTATCTCCACCTGAAACCAGGATATCATTTAGTGTAGTGGTTTTCTCGATATATTCGAATATGGGCTCCCATCTCTTCATTATGGGGAGAAAACGGACTTTGGATACGCTAGCGGTATCTACTCCTATGCTATAAGAACGGGTACAGTACCGACAATAGACAGGACACACGGAGGTTGCTGTAATACGTGTCACTTAGAGTGTTTGAGAGAAAAATATCACTGGAACATACCTAGAAACACAGCTTTATCTGGATATCGATGTATCAAACCCTTGACTGGAGAATCGGTTGTTTCGTCCAAAGAGTCTAAGCGAAGTTCCGGATGATCTGGCAGTAACCGAGATCCTAACGGAACGAATTGTCGAATCAAAGGGTCGGTTAATGGTTCCGACCAGTTTATCAGGCTGAGGATGTGTGGAGTGAGACGTATCGACATCGGTGCCTTCTGCATGCCATTTTCTACATCCTCGATGAATTGTTTTTGGGAAATAGCTTGTGGAAGACTATTTATTGATGACCCTGTTGAAATTGTTGAGGGTAGGACAGAAAGCATGAAATCCAACAATTGAGAGTATGTATTGACCGAGTTTTTGGACTAATATGTAAGCTTGTTCTTCAAAATTGACCAGTCTTGCGCGTACCTGCCACCTGTAGCTCAGGAATTCTCTCGCATCAACTGTCTTCCATTGTGGGGTCCTTTGCCAGTACAAGTCTTGTTTAGTGTTTTGTTGATGTTTTACAGGAGATGGTTGGTGCTCCAGGATTTCTGGTTGTAATAGCGGCCTATGAAGAGTTGCTAATCCGCACCTGCGAGTAGAGTGTAGGAAAGTCCAACTCGCTGGTTTCAAAATAGCCGTAAACATAGTCCTCAAAGGTGAAAAGTGTTAGAGTCTGTGGGAGTGTAAGCGAGAGATGTTATGAAAGAGGCCTGCTTAACATAAAGAGAGTTAAAAAGGTAGACACCGAGTACGGCACGTTCGAGCGCAAAATGGTCACCCGTAGTATGAGGCCCGGTTCCAGGGGTCTTTTGGGAAGCCATGTAGGTGGAGGGAGTTCTTCCGGTATGTAACCATTTCAGACCTGCTCCCTGTACTTGCAGAGCGTACGAGTATCGGAGGGAACAGCTTGTTTAGGTCAGGACTTCGCAAGAGGGGAAGGTGAAAGTGGCAAAGTGCATGCACTGCCAAGAAGGGCTGGCCTACTGAATACAAGGATTTTATAACAGTATAACAAGAAATTCAAATTAATAGTGCCGACAGGATTCTTTAACCGTGCTAGGATTCAGATCACGGAGAAAACACGATACTGTAGCTTATTATATAGTTCTACAGTAGCGTGAGATTGCAGCTAAGAACTGTTCAAACTTTACGTTGCCAAAATTTATTGTTACATTCTAAAACAATAGTAGTTAATTTGGTTGACTTCCATTACACTGAAGCACAAAGGTAATCTATAGGATCCCGTAGAGTTGAAGTAGTTTGTGTCCAGTTTCGATATGAAAGCACTATCAAAGAGGGGTAAGCGTGGTTCCTGATGGGGCTGATGGGAATTTGCCGCTGTTTCAAGCAAATTCCTCTTAAGCATTTTGAGAACAGCCCAATGTCAAGGAGCATCCGCGAAAGCTACACTACTGCGATGTTTAGTACCGCCCTTTTGTATATATTCCTTTTAATTATGAGTAACGCTGCAATTTATTGCCTAAACGAATAATGATACAATTCAACTAAGTCCGAGGGTTCAGTTCTCAATACAATCTAATCTTACAGCGTTGTAGTCTTGCTCTCAAGCACCTGGTTCCAATTCGATGACAGGTCCTTCATACGTCTTTTTCCCTTGCACAGCATACCAAATGATAGCAAACAGAGTAGTTGCTCCGAACATCAGCACACTCATGTTCATTGTTTTTGCCGTTGGATTGACTTCTGGTGGCCAAAAGCTAAAGAAAACAGTTATAGCGAGAAATGCGCACGACATGATGTTAACAAATAGGCCGGCAGCACCACGTAAGTGCCAGGGACCCCAGCTGAGTTCTGGCACTGAGTTCTCATCACCAATGATGATTTTTTGAGAAACCGGCGGGTTGTAGGACATATAGCCTGTACACCGACGCCATAAAAGAAACGAGCAAACCAGTAGATAAGAAAGCAAAAGAGAAGAGACCGTAAGGGATACAATGTCATTGAAGACAATCGGACCCGCGAGGTTGATCAAGGCGAGGAGGCAAGATATGAGTCCCGTGACCCCAATAGCATACATAGGGATATGGTTCTTGCCATCAACCTAAAATTGATGAGTTAGCGCCTTATCAAGGGCCTTGAAAGGGGTTGAGTTACTTTAATCATTGTCCTCCAGCCCGGCACACCTCGATCTCGGGCAAAAGCCCAAAGCATGCGAGAGGTTGCTGCCATGATACCAATGGCCGCGAACATCTGCATGAGAAATATTACGATACTCATAAGCATCGCACCAGCTACCGATTGCGTTGTTTGTAGGAATATGGCAATGAATGGGTGTCCAATAGGCGATTTGAGAGCAGCATCAAGATCGTCAGCACAGATCAGCACAGCAATCAATGCTGCGAGTCCAAGGACTCCATTAAAAATGATGGAGATGAACATGCTCTTTGGCGAGACCTTGGCGGCGTTTTGTGTCTCCTCCGCCATATGAATGACAGAATCAGAACCGAGGAAGTCAAATACGGCACCACTCAGGATTGTCATGAATGCCACTCCTTGAGTCGGCCACCCGCCTTTATTGGTAAAGGTTGTAAAAATGACCTTGGCATCTGCGTGGGCGGAGAGGTATATCATTGGAACGAGAATGACAAAAAATCCCACAACATGTAGAATCATCCCAAGGGCCTCCACATGGGGTAGGAGGTTTCCCAAGGTAGTATTGAAGAAGACTACCAGAAATTAGTCTGCACCCATGTACACAAAGACAAAGAATAAACATACTTGTGAATGCCACCATCCCCCACACGAGTAGGACACCCTGCCAAAGTGTTGGCACGAATTTCGGATGCGCCAGGACAATAAGGCCTTGAATAATTGTGGCACAAATGTATACTGTTGAGGCTGCTACAGCTTGCCACCCTATCAGGGTAATCCAACCTGTGTACGATATATTGTGAGCTTGGAACAAATCTTTCAAAGTGGGTTTCTTCAGAGTATCTACCTGTGATATAACTCAAAAATCGTCGATATGACTTTGGTGCCAGCATTGCGACCCAGTAGTACTGACCACCGCTAGTTGGGGCGCTGAAAAACTGTGAGCTTCTCTTATTATTTGGGTTGCAATAAAGTGGTGTACATGGAGGCCATTTCCCCAATTGTCGTGAAAACACAGAGCATTCCGGCCCAAGTAAATATGAAGGCATAGATTGTACCTGCAGGCCCACCGCTAGTTCCCCATCAGTTTCTCCTCAATTTTGTGGATAACGTGAGTCTTACTTCGGAAGACAAAGTCCCAGGGTGCTATGCTGGTGTTAGCAGCATTCAGAGAATTGCTCGAGGTAAAAACATACAGAAAGGTAGCTTCCCAGGTGATAATCACAGTGCAGGCAAAACTCAAGATTGGCAGATAAGTGAAGTTGCGCTGTTTCGCGTCAGCAATCTATTTGGTGAGCGGTTTCGCTTGTCCAGGTGGGTGAGAGACCTTAAGAACTTGTCGCTTTCCCAAGCGTGCTAAATCTGCTACATCTCTCTTTGCAATTTCTTCTCGTCTGGAACTTTCAATCTGCTGTATGTCTTGATTCACAGCCTCGGACCTCTTTCGCCTATCAGTCAGCTCGTACGACTCGTTTGCTTGGTAGTCTGGAGTTTTGAACATTTCGATGAGGAGGATTGAAATGGAAAGTGGGTAATCGAACAAACCCTCGGGAGATATGTACATATTCTCTGCAAATGGATACGCCCTGTAAGAAAGCCCGTCTTGCGAGAATTCCTGAGGGTGCAAGGCTCATTGTGGTGCACGCATACAACGTTGTACAGCAGATTTTAACGTGCTTGAGAGTTTGACAAATGAGGCGAAGCTGGTCAGATCTAGGATCCTGCATCAAATGAGAAAGCTTTTCATAGCCAATGATGCTTATTCTTAGGCTAAGTTCTCGCCACCACAGTGCAACTGTGCCGTTTGAAGATCTCTCCTTATCTAACCAATGGGGCCTACTCGCAATACACCACCAACATCCTTAAAACCTAGCTGGCATTTCATTCTGTTTCGGGCACACCTGATTTATCTCTAGGTGTGTATATGTAGAATTCATACCGTTGTCCAGGAAGCTTCCCAGGTGCTTCATATTTACATTCAACCTTCTGTCTACAGGTCGGTAGCCCGCATAAATGGATAAAATTCTGGACAAACGACGTGTGGTAATTACAGACGAAAATCTGGGCCCCGTTGTCACCATTGTGTCCATTGAACTGCTAATACTTGTCATTATCACGGTATTTGCACGGCTTTGCATTCGATATTTCCCCAGAAGACAGCTATCCCTAGAAGATAGCATTATCGTCGCTGCAGCGGTGAGTATAGAGCAAGATTTATTTTTGTGACAAGTTAGTAGAGAGAAAAGAATGCTGACCGTATTCTTCAGATATTCAGCATTGGAGAGCTCGTAACTGTCCTGGGTCTCGATTCGAATGGCCTTGGGTCCCCAAGACGGGTTTTGAGCGAGGAGCAAGTACTGCGTTTCCAGAAGTACTTCTATTCGAATAACATACTTTATGTCTTGAACCTTGGGCTTTCTGAGATATCTATCCTACTTCTCATCCGCAATCTCACCCCAATAAAGACACAAAAGACTGCTATATTGGTTTTGATTACGTTCACGGCGTTGTGGGCTCTCGTTAGTGTCTTCACTTTACTATTTCATTGCAATCTGCCTCATGTCTGGCAATTTATCAACAATAAATGCATTAATAGGGCAGGTTTTCCCCGGCTAGATGACATGGACTATATACTAATGAAAATGAAAGGGTTCATTCTGGATAACCTATACTACTATTCACGCCATCACAGAGCTTTCTTTGATTGTATCATCTGTGGTATTGATCTGGGACCTCAAACGATCGAGGGGGACCAAAGCGTTGGTGATAGTTCCATTCACACTTCGTATTCTGTAAGCAGATAGAATTACATATCTTCTCTCTAAAAAGCCCATAGCTGACAGAATGTCAAAGTGTTCTCGTACCTGCCATCACACAGCTTGCATATTTTTTACCTACAACTGACTCGGTCGACCCAACATTTGACCTTTGGACGTCTGTCCTCTGCACGCAGATCACACAGTCTGTCAACATTGTCACAGCTTGTTTCATCCAAGTGAAGCCATTCATCACTTCACTCCATTCTGGCCTTTTACACAACAATGATGAGAGGAGAAGAATGCGGCAGGGTTCCCGTAGTGCGTCAAACTATGTCTCGTTAAGTGCCAAAGGAGTTACTCGAAGTAATCGTACTGGTTCAGACGCTAAGGCTTTGACTTCCCAAGTCAGTAACCAATTCACGGGCGGCAGGGATCCTTGGGATAATTATGACGAGGACATGATTGAGCAAGTTGAGACGCAGACCCCATTTCCAACTCTCGCGACGAAAGCTAATGAGTAGCAAGGAACGCGAACGTTAGTGTGCCCGCGAGACAGTCGTCAAAACGACCTACTGGCAGTGACATTCGGCAGACTACGAGGATTACTGTTGAGTACTCGGACAGAAATGAGGACTTATAGGGCGTTTTGTACGAAAATTCTATATGTTGTTGATCAGATGCTGACTCAACTTATTTTACTCAACTTCCTTGCGATAATATTCATAATAGATTTTAGTTTAGGGGGTGACCTCGCTTACACTTTGTGAACATCCTTCTTCCAAAATCTACTTCGTCCATATTTGAAGATTTACTATGATCTTGAAGCTCGATATTGGACTTGACCTATCTTAGCAGTCAAGAGCCTATTGTGCCGTGGTAGATCAACTTCAAGGCAAAAGCATGGGGAGACGGCATGACCGCTTTTCACCCCACCGAGTAGGAGCCTCAAATTCACACTGTTCCATAATGCGCTGTAACCCCTCGTGCATTTGCCCTGGAGTCGACTTACAAAGGATAGGAATCACCAGGATGGTTTACGCAACATCTTCGTAAACTTACCACGAGGTAATTGATCGTCACAGTAAGCCAGCATCAGCAAGTTAGGGGCACAAAATTCAGCTCCTAGCCTCGTACCACTAGTAGTAGGGTTTTTTACTTCGATTGTCTATGTAGAACAATTCGTGCAATGCTTTTGGCCCGATTTTGAAGTAACACACATATGTTATGACCATGTGCGTAGATCATATAGTTGATATAACGATGCTATAAGCAGCTGCTTCAGATTTCCGTATTCAGGCTCCAAAATCTTTTTGTGTGCGGCCTAATGATGGCTACGCCGTCTTAGGGCAGGATGGCTGGTTACACAGGATATGGATTTGACGGAGCATACCCTTTTAGAATTTCTTGCAGTACTCAATAACTGGTAAGACCCTTCGGCATATGTTAGAACTTAGAAGTTGCAAATGCCGGCTAATCTCCATATGCGCGAATACCTGATAACGATCGCAGAAGGTTGAGGTACTTCTGGTTTCTGCAACAGCCCATTGGCAACGGCGCTCTTGCTGCTTCTCAAATCACATTCATGAGAGGAATGCTGCAACATTCCAAATTAATGACAGATTCGGACCTTGGCACTTACGTGCGTGAGTAACCACGTTTTGGTTCAGAAATCAGGACTCAAAGAAACCCCCTCAGAGCTACTGAGTTGCTCATTGCTGTCTTTCCAGGTTCTAAGGTTGTACCAAAACTGCTCACCGAGTTAGAAAAGATATCTGCGAGGATTAGAGTAGCAACAACGGCCATGCAGCACCGCCAGTATGCACTCAATATGCGGGCGCTTACAGCATACCAAGAAAATCAGCTAAAACGGTCATATTATAGCATGATAAGTCGCTGGAATGCCTTCAGCCCATTAATCTCGATTCGGTTAAACTCGACATCTCAAATAAGTTGATCCGTCTCGTCTGCTGGGTGTGCGATTCCACGATGTGCGAATCACACTACAGGGCTACTGGGTTGCTTCACTGCACTCCTTGACCAATCGCAATGCCTGCTAAGCTGTTGGTGTTGGCCCAAATCACCCCCTGTCCTACCCCATTTGAAACCGTCCTAACAACGCCCTCAGTGGCGGAATCCCAGAGTTGGAATTCACAGAAGACGTGTATGAATTAATCGTGTAATTGACAGGTGACCTACAAATTCCAGGACTCCTTCCTCATTAGGAGTCGTCTCTGCCTTCGACTTGGCGGGAATCACCCAAGCTGTTGTAGGGTTGACTTAGCTACTGGAGACGTTGTTATGTGCTTCACTGCTCAAGTTCGGCAGCATCGGGAGTGCATTATCAGGTATCTAGATAGAAAATACACTCTTAGCATCACAAACCTTCAGACTCTTTTTACGCCTCCATTTTCAAGCAGTTCAGACATGGAGGAGCACGAAAACATTGTAACAATTCGTGGAGACCATGAAAAGGTGAAAGGCAGCCCGACCTCGGGTCATTTAGAGGAAGATGCATTTGCACTCGACGTTGCGAATCCCTTCAACTGGTCCAAGAAGCGAAAATGGATGGTGGTAGCGACTGTATCATGTATGATGCTATTAAAGTAAGCTCGCGATAAATGCTAGTGTCTTTTGGGCTAATAACTTCCATCTAGTGTAATTGCTACAATGGCCTGTACACCTGCCGTTCCGTTGATTCTAAACGATTTTGAGACCAATAACAAATCTTACTACGTCTTGCTTGTTAGCATTTGGGAGCTTGGTGAATGCTTTGGTCCATTCTTCATTGGTCCACTTGCAGATCACTTTGGCCGACTTCCAGTTTGGCACGCCTGTAACATCATATATGTTGCTTGTACACTGATAACCGGCTTCAGCACAAACATCAGCATGATGTTGACCTTTCGCTGCATAAATGGGTTCTTTGCTGCCCCTTTGACCCTTGGTCCCACGATAGTAAGCGACATGTTCTCTCCGGAACAGAGAGGAGGAGCTCTTGGAATTGCACAGATACTCCCTATGACCGGTTTGAGCTGGGGACCTCTTATTGGCAGTGCAGTCCTGAGTAATGGAAGAAGTTGGAGATGGATACTTTGGATCACCTCGATGGTTGTTGGAGGACTTGAAATATTCTCTATGATTACTACTCCCGAGACCCATAGTGCTACCCTTCAACAGCGGCGAAAAACAAATCAACACCTACCAAAAGGTCCGAATTTCAAGCTCGTCATGGTGTTGAGAGCGTTCAAAATATGGGCGTTTTATCCCGTTGCATTGGTTATAGCTGTTCATTATGCAACGCTGTGGGGATTTGGATACATTGTCTTTACCACTTTGACAGAAGTTTTTGAGAGCCATTACGGTATCCTTCCCAAGGACTCGGGTCTCTATTGTTTAGGCTGGGGTAAGTGCATCCAGATTTAGGGAGTGAACAATATGCTAATTCAAAGCTTCGCAGGGCCTGGATATGCACTTGGTCTATTTGTAGGCGGCCTAGTATCCGACTGGTATGTCAGACGAAAGAAAGTCTCACGAGGATCAACTCAAGCTCAAGATCGTCTTCCGCCTGCTATAATAGGTGGAATCATTTCTGCTTTAGGTCTTTTCCTTTATGGCTGGACTGTTCAGAAAGGGGTTCACTGGATGGCACCTGTCATGGCTTCAGCAATCCAAAATTTCGGAACTGCTGTAGTCTCGATTTCAAGTAAAGCATACCTTGTGGATGCATTCCCAGATTTTGCAGCCTCAGCAATCGGGGCAGGATCAATATTGATGTCCCTGTGTGGCGGTCTGTTACCTTTAGCAGCTCAGCCGTTGTATGATCATCTGGGATTGGGATGGGGCAACTCTCTTATTGGTTTTATTGCTCTGGCCCTTACACCACTGCCATTGATCACTTTACATTTTGCCATTGGGGGCGAACCTTTGGAGAGAAGTTTGTAACGTGGAATGAATGGGCACTGTATTTTGGTGCTATATCAGACCAACTTTTAGACCTCGTATATGTAGAACCAACATTTTTTCCAGTGAGAAGAAGAGATTGTTTCAGCTTGAAAGATTAGGATTATAAATATGATTATCTACTACTAACCTAAAGAGTTTGGTCGTTCGTATTTTATCGCTTGAGTTACTCATTAGCTTGTTCGGGTTCCACCCTTCCGGAATTTGCAGTTCAAGGTGAACGAACAGAGAATAGTACGGACGGGAGACCCTCGATTTCATGCATGTAAGATTCACGTATTCCCTATTCGGTCCAGGTGCGGGGTGTTGGGGGGGTGTTGGGGGTGTTACCACCACCACCACTTTGGGTTAGTGGGGCGCGGCAGGCAGGAGCTACCTACACATACCTTCGTCCTCCCACGATGACCATTACCTTCCATTGTTACTTGTGCTTTCGCTGTGCTCCTTCTGATTTTTAACTTCAGTTTCGACTTCGTGGACTTTCCCAATGGCTGAACATACCCTACCAGAAGCGCTGAGGCTGGAGCTCCATGACATCGAGTCTCAAGTCGATTTCGACTCGGTAAGGCATAACGATCGTCCACATATCCACGTTTTAGTGGCTTGGGCAATTTTGTCGGCTACGTATTCTGCAGACGACGAAGCATTCATTGATGTTTTGGGATACAGTGAAGAAAGAGATATTCTTCACCTTCAATTCCACCTTGATGATAAACAGACGCTTCAGAATCTCTACAGTCGAGTGGAAGAGGAATTGGCTGTTGGCGAAAAGCAGTTAAAAGACACGGAATTACCCACCGGGGGTATTCCAAAAGCTCTCATTACCGCTGATCTCAATTCTGTGGTTTACAAGTACCTGGTGGAATCTACTTATGATCTGGCCATAGCTCCAAGCTTTATCGCATGCGAAGATGGCAAAAAGGGGATTCGCCTAAAGGTCTGCTCGAAGTCTTCACTTGCCAAATCCGAACTGGATCTCGTTCTAGCCAGGTTGGACAACTTGTTTTCTCAGTTTCATTGTTCGATGCAAGAAGAAATTCAGAAGTTGGATATTTTAATCGCATCAGACAAGACTGCTATTGCCGCATTAAATGAGGGCATGCCATCAGCGGAATACACTTTTGCCCATGAGGTAAGTCCGATTTATTATGTATAAAACCATTTTTTGTCCGCTTTAAGAGACAAAATACTCTTCATATCTTACGGCAATCATCATCATTCTTGATCTATGCTCTTTGACAAACCAGAGATATACTAACGCTGAGGTTCCGTATAGCTCGTCGCTCAACAAGCGAGATCCACTCCCAACAACGAAGCCGTTTGTGCATGGGATGGAAGCCTTACATACGAGCAGCTCGACAACAAGGCTGTCAGCGTTGCTTCGCATCTTATTCAACGCGGAGTCACTGTCGGGAGCTGGGTCCCTCTGTTATTTGAAAAGTCCAAATGGCATATTGTCTCAATGTTGGCAGTAAGCATTCATTTGATGACTGTCAGTTTGAAAAAACCAACTAAGAAATAATTTGCAGGTATTAAAGACTGGCGCCGCTTTTGTTGCATTGGACGTTACCATGCCAGTTGGTCGGATTGCAAATATTTTGAAGCAGCTTGATAACATAACATTGGCTTTGGCGTCATCAAGCCAATGTCAGAAATTCCAAGGAATCGTGGACTCGGTCGTTATCTTTCACGAGAACTTGACAGTGCTAGACACATCTAATGATATCCTGCACGACTTCAAAACTGAGAGCGGAATTCAGTTCAACCAGCCTGCCTATGTCATTTTTACATCTGGCTCAACAGGTATATTTTCCGTCGGGTGGGCTTTGTGGTATTGATTCGATCGAGTCAAGGACCACGAGGAAGTCGTTTTCATGCTCATGCTAACTTCTTACTAGGTATCCCAAAGGGTGCGGTGATCGAACACAGTAATCTAACCACAAGCATCAAAGCACTCAACCAGGAAATCGATGCTACTTCCGATATGCGCTCCCTTCAGGTGACCATGTTGAATCTCGATTTTTGTATATCCGAAATATTCTGCCCGCTATTCTGTGGAGGTTGCGTCTGCATCCCTTCTGAATGGTCCCGATTCAACGATATACCGGGGGCGGTTGATGTCTTGAATGCAAATTTCATGAGTCTTTCACCCACCCTTCTTTCGACAATGGCAATCACAGATTTCCCGAAGCTGAAAAGCATCTTACTAGCGGGAGAGCGAGTATGGAAAGATCTCACAGACTTGTGGATGGACGCCGGGAAGAGAGTTTTACACATGTATGGGCCCACGGAATGTACTGTTGGCTGCTGCTTCCTGGATCCAGACGTAAAACCTCATTATACTGGCCTCATCGGAGATCCTTACGCTAGCAAGTTCTGGATTGTTCATCCGCAGAATAGTGACAAACTACAGCCCATAGGAGCGCCAGGTGAAATTCTGATTGAAGGGCCCACGGTAGGCAGATGTTATCTTGGGGATGAGAAAAAGACCAAAGAGATTTTCATCGCTCCGCCAACATGGTTTTCGGGTATCTGTCAACGGAAACCTGTTCGATTTTACAAAACAGGGGATCTCGGTAGACTGACCAGGGCTGGTGACTATGAGATCGTCGGCCGCAAAGATAGCCAAGTAAAGATCCGGGGGTGGCGAATTGAAATTTTGGAGATTGAACATCAAATACGCTTAGCGACTGGATTGGGAACAGCGGTCGAGGTGCGCAATCCGACCTTGATTCCCGGGCAAGAACAGCTGGTTGCTTTCTTGGAATTCCAAAAACATCGGGACCATGAAGGCACTACGGCAGGTGTAGATGTTCTGTGGGAAAAGCTTGCATCCGATGAAACCGACTTTTCGAAGATGATTGTTCAAATGGAGGCTAAATTACGCGAAGTCCTGCCCGATTACATGATTCCCGTAGCCTTTATTCCAATCCGGACCTTCCCTATGACCAATATTTTCAAGCTGAACAGAAGAGCGTTGAAAGAAACAGCCAATGCTTTGGACCTTACCTCGATTCGAAGCTCAAGGCATGGACCTCGGGAAAACCAAGCGGACCAGCCCGTATCAGAAGACGAGAAGAAACTTCTTGAAATTTGGGATGAAGTACTTCATCTTCCTGCGAACACCACTAGGATCTCTGACGACTTTTTCAGAGTAGGAGGAGATTCTTTGAAGGCCATGGCAGTAGTAGCAGCAGCCCGTCGCAATGGCATGAATATCTCCGTGGCCAAGTTGTATCGATTTCGAAATGTTCAGGCGCTGGCTCAAAATATCGGCGAAGAAAATTTCAAGGGAGTTCAAGATGAACCTTTCTCCTTGCTGGATGGTTCAGTCGCGACGACAATTTTAGAAAACGCTGCTGAGCAATGCCAAGTCTCATCTAGGATGATCGAAGATATATTCCCACTTACCGACATGCAGCAGTGGTACATCGAACATAGTCAAGTGCGTCAGTTTCGCTGCTGGATAAGTACTGCCTCGTTTGAATTGCCTCCCGATGTTGAGGTCGAGAAAATTCAGAGCCTATGGGAAGAATTGATGGCGCGCCACCCAATCACGAGGACGCGATTTGTGAATACTCCATCTGGTGTCTTTCAAGTCGTATTGAAGTCTGAAAGTGTGATCTGGGAGAAGTCTTCCGATGTCGGGAATCTGCTGAAAAGCCTGGAGGGAGATATTCGTGGATTGGGATTCACTCCCCATGCAAGCGGACTTCTTATAAACAAAGACCAGAGACCCTCCCATTTGATCTGGTATGCCAGCCATGGACTTCTGGATCAGCTGATGCTTGAACTCCTGAGCGAAGAACTTAATATCTTGTACAAGACTGGTAGCTCCGGTCTCCGCAGCAGGCCACCCTTCAAGCGCATCGTTCAACACCGAAACAATTCCGACAAGAGCGCGTCGCTTAAATTCTGGAAGAAGCACTTTCAAGGGGCAGACTTCAAGGCCTTATTCAAAGAGAACCAAACGATCGATTCCCTGGCAGACCGTAGATTTTCTGGAGAAACCGAGTTGGCTTTTCCTGAATGGCTGAAGGTATCAGAGTATACAGTCTCAATGACGGCACTTGCATTGGCGTTGGTCAAGATCACGGGGAACGAGGACGTCCCCCTCATGCTAGCTCGGACTGGTCGTGTTGGGGGAATGATAGGAAGCGAAGACGTAGCAGGGCCATTGATCACGAGAGCCCCACTTCGTATCTCTGTCAAGCGAGATCAGTGCATCTCAGACTTACTCCATAGTGTTGACGGCGACTTTCAAGAGTCTGGTAAACACGAGATTGTCGCCGTGGACGACTTTTTGGATTCGGCACCAGAAGCTGCGGCACATCTCAAGCATGCACTTTGGGTAAACTTCAGACCACCAACTGGAGGCTTGACTCTTGGTCGCGATAATTTGTTTGCACTCAACAGTGATTTTCGAGACGGCATGGCTGAGCGGGATCAAACTATCAGTATCTTTGGACAGATCTATCAGGGAAAGCTGAAAATGGATGTCATATGGGAGGAAAACTCGATTCCTCACGGTACTAGTGAGAAGTTACTGCAAGGATGGCAAGCGATGATACAATTTCTGGGTAGAAGCGAGCCAAGTCGGACCGTTAGCGAGGTTCTAGATGGCTGAACTCAGGAAAACACAGAGAGACACTGAAGTCTAAACCACTGTTCACTATCAAAGTAGCTTTTTATAGCCAGTCACTTTGCAACCAAAGATCTTATCCTTTCTATAGACCGTTGAGACTGAATCAGCTACGAATATAAGTATACACCTCGACATAATACGTAATTCTTATCCCCGGAAGCCTAGGAAACGAAGAAAGTTAGCTGAGTAGTTAGAATAACTAAGAAAATAAATTATTAGATAGAGAAAACTATTTAGAGCTAGCGAAATATATATAGCTTTATTTATTTTACTAGTTATCTAATACCTTTAATAGATATTTAGAAGCTCTCTTATCTTCTCTAACTCTTACTTATATATTTTCTTTAATTAGTAGAAAGACTTATTACTTTCCTTATCTATTTACTTTACTATATCTTCTACCTTTTAATAATCTTTAATTTACTCTCTAATATAATATATATATTAATAGTATAGTAAGTTAGTTTAATATATCTATAGAAGTACAGAATTAGATTATCTATATAGAGAGAAGAGATCTAAGATAGAACTACTACTTAAAGTTAATACTAAGCTCTTAAGTAAGCTGGAAAAATAAACTTATATAATATATAATTCTAAATGTTATAGATTTACTAATCTAAAACCTTAATTATACTTTTATACTAGACTGTTATATATAGATATACTAGCAAGTCGCTAGCTTAACGAAATTGTTGTAACCTCAGGCAAACACCTGACGACGTTGGGCCCATTTCAACCTTCCGCGCAATCACCATCCATCGATGCTAGACAACTCGTCCATATCCACAACCAGCTTTTCTGAGTCCGATGCTTCTAGTCTTTGAGCGCCTTTTTTCCATTCCGTGGATACATTGTTTTTTCCGCCTTGGTCGTCTCTGGAGGTCGCATCTCGCCCACGTTTTCAGACGCGGCCCTCCCTCTCCATCCAATCTCAGGCCTCTCACAGACCAGCAGCGCAAACTCAAGGGCGATGAATTTATCGGCTCAATCGACACAGATGCCATTCGTGCTCTAGTTTCCAAGTACAACGGTGACTTGCCATGCAGCATTAGATGCCGGCGCCAAGGCAGCTTCAATGTCTGTCTCGTCCTTGACTTCTCCGATGGCACCACCCGGCTTGTCAGGCTTCCCATCGAACCAGCGGTCCATGATGTATGGGACAAGGTACGCAGTGAGGTCTATACCATGCAGTAAGCGTTACCTACATGATCACTGCCAGCCAGTTTGAGACTGATATGGTGTGTATAGATATGTGCTGGACCATACAGACATTCCTATCCCTAGGGTATACGCATACGGCCGGAGTTGACTCCAACGAGATACTTCGGCGCATCAAGTATTCATGGTCTTGGATTGCATTGATGGGCGGGGCGGCCTTTGCCAAAAAAAAATGCTTCGGGACAGTTCAGAAGACTGCCGGCGTCGGTTTTTTGGGGAGGTTGTCGTTATGTTTGCCCAACTACGACGGCTTGAATTCCCTCCAGGAGGCTCGTTAATGCCAAGCGCAATGGTTGGAATCCGGGCCCGATTATGGACGTTCATGTTTCCCCAGGAAGAATCATTCACGCCTCAATCAACTGTAGGTCTCGAATGCGGGCCGAGAATCGTCGGTACCTTTTCAATGCGCAAGAACGAACTCCAGGTCGATGGTTATACAGTTGCACGCTCCACAGCTACCACTGCAAACGAATTCTTCAGGGACCAATATAACTTGCTTCGATACATGTGGCAAATACCTTCCCAAGAACTTGACCGGGAGGAGGCTGAGTGCGATGAGTTTGCACTTCATGCCCTAGGCTTAGAGGCCGCTCAAAAGACTCTCGGATTAAAGGCTGATTCGTCAGGAGACTCGTTCTGCCTATCCCACCCTGATCCCCGCGTCGATAATATCATCGTGGATGACGAGCTTCATATCCGCGGCATCATTGACTGGGAGTTCTCGGCTACGGTTCCACAGCATGCCTTACTGCCCCCGTCATGGGTTACTGGCCATGATACTGGATCGATCGCTCACAAGCTCTCATCCGAATTCATGAAAGTCCTGTCGTCGAGGAAACAATTATCATCTAGTCACTCTCAGCTTGCACGAGACTGGGATTTTCGAGACGATTTCACGTTGCCGATGGCTTATATATTTCTAGATCCATCTGACCTCGCCTTGCTCTTCTACAGATGCATCTACCCCAGACTCTACAACGAATCTCGCAACAAAGTAGTCCCTAGTTTCTTCCACCGTCCTGAGAACAAGGAGCTGCAAGTAGGATTGGTACGGCGATTGCGTGCTTCTGAGCGGTACACTCAGTATCTCAAGGACAATAATCTCTTTGACGACAAAGAAGATCTGGAATGGCAACAAATTCATGGGTGGACTGTAGAGACATAAAAGAAGTTGCAGGAAGTACGCGAGTGGAGTGATAAGACCCAAGACGAGTTAACACGCTTAGATGGGGAACGACCCGTGCAACCAGTACGAGAGACGTAATTGTGAGGCGTGTCTACTAAGGTTCCTTGTACCTGTATGGCCACGGCCGCCTTACAGCTCTACGCGGCGTAACTCAAAGGTGATTGGTATATAGTGCCCCCCCCCCCCCCCCCCCCCCCCCCCCCCCCCATCAGTGATATGTCTGCTTCTAGGATATCATTTAGCACAAGACCCACTCTTCTACAAACGAAGACTATCTAGCCCTTCAACAGGTCAGTTAGTCACTTCCACTCCTTCCAAATTGGATTGATAACCCATTTTAGAAGATTCGATCTAAAACTTGAAGAGATGATCAAGGATGCAAGCGAGAAAGTAGAAATAGCTAGCGGCCTACAGAAACAAGTTGAGGACAAGAGAGACTTCGTGGAGCGAGTGTCCGAAATCGGCTCAAGCTCCCGATTATGAAGGAACAAGGGGAGGGCGGCCGATGTGGAAGTCCAGGTCACAGAATTAGAGCAGGAAGCAGCCAGACTGTTGGAAATTGTCGGAGAGTTATGGAGTAAGATACGTGAAATGCAGGAGGAGAGGCGACGATAGCTGCGGGATCACGTACCGTGGCACGTCTTGAAATCCCCCATCTCTACATACCACCTCCATTCCGCTTGCGAATGCAATTTTCTCTAGCATTCACTTGTACCTGCTACTGCCTGCTTCGGAAGGCCCCGATGCTTCACTGTCTCTCTTAACGAATTCTCTGGGCAGCGAGCGCGATGCACAAGTTTTTTGAAGTTTTCTGATCAAAACGCGCTGTGCAGCATCGAGCTGCGGCGCCATGATCGTGGCTAGCAGGAAAGCGCTGTCTCTGGCGGGGATAGAAGAGGAGGAGACGACAGGATAGCAGACGGGGACCAAACGCACCTTTGGACGAGAGCTAGGGGATTGAGCAACGGGTAAAACGTGCTACTGTTAAGGATTGCTCCCTTATGTGCCTCCCTGCTACGAATGAAGTCTGCAAAGTTATACAAGTCACAGGTCTACCCCGCAGTCTTTAGAAACTTGAAAGTAAAATCCCAGCCAGCGACATCTATTCCGCCTTCTACAGGTTTTTTAATCATTTTTTTTAAGTAGCGCCGTTGAAGGCATCGGACGGAATAGGAACCATTTGATTTTCTTCAACTCTCGCTAATACTACTATTTACTCTCAACGGAGGCTTTACTTATCTTAGCTCTTAACTAACAAATATCTAAACATTTCTAGGTCCTCGCTCTAATAGTAATTTAGAAGTCGAAATATATTTCTTTTCTTTAACTATTTTAATTTTAATTATTCTTTCTTAATTTTATAAAATAGAAGATATTCTAACTCTAATTAGAAAATATTCCTAGTTCTTTAGTCTCTAAAATATAAAGCGAAGATATCTAATTCTATATCGAAATCTAATTCTACTACTTACTTTCGAGAGAAACTAGACTCTATAAATTTATACTATAATTTTCGATTATTATATAGTAGAGACTTATAAATATTTATATAACTCTCTTTTTATACTAATAGTTACTCTTTTAAAAAGATATCTATAAAAGAGTATTAAATTATTTCTTATAAATTTCTACTTAATTCTCTAAAGATTTATATATTCTATATTCTATAGTTTTAAATTTTCTTTTTAAACTAAAAGGTTATAGTTTAATCTAGAATAAAAAGAAGATAGTTAGAAAAGTATTAAAATTTATCTATTTATAGTATAATTAAGTATCTTTCTAACTCTCTCTACTTTTACTCTATTTAGTATAACTTTCTTAAATAAGTACTATTTAAATACTTAAAATAGTCTAGTATCTAAATCTTAAATACTTTTTACTACTAATTTTACTATTAAAGAATTAATATAAGCTATCTTTTATAAGATAACTTTTAGTATAAAAAGAGAGTTATATAAATATTTATAAACTTTTACTATAATATAGTTTACTACTAAGCGATATATATTACTAAGCGATATACTTTCCTCTACTCTACTATCTAAAGAGTAAAATTAAATAATTATAATATATTATATTAATTAATCTAAATCTAAATCTAATAAACTAGAAGTATCTATAGTCTCTTAACAAGTTTATATATTATAACTAGACTTTCTATAGATACTATATTATTATCTAGATAGCTGTCTCTTCTTTTATCTACTCTTCTTAGAGCGCTTATTATATTAAGCCTGTTTCTCTACTTTCTTCTAAGCTAATACATTCTATATATCCTCTCTAGTAAGTGCTCTCTCTTAATAGACTCGAGTCTTTTTAGCTCTCTAGCGTTTACTTAGTACTTTATTTATCTTACGAAGAGTATAGACTTTAGCTAATAATAAAGTTATCTTATAAGCTAATAGCTCTATACCCTTAGCTAATATAGCTACTATCTAGAAAATAGAGGTTAGTAAGCTTTCTTAATAATATATAATTTAATTCTTAACTAATATCGTCTATAAAAGAGTATTAGTTAGGTTATAAGAAAGAAGTCTATAAGACCTAAAGGTTAATATTAGTAGAGAGAGTCTATAATACTATATTTCGCCTATATATTCTTAACTAGTTAATACTATACGCTAATAAGCTCTAGATCTTTATATAAGACTCTTTAGAAGTTATAAATATAATTAAAATATATCTTTAACTCTAGTCGTCGTTAAATAAATTAATATATCTAGTTCTTACTAATATATAGTATCTCTCGAGATTTAAGTAGAAGATTTACTATATCTTTAATACTAGTTAGATAGAGTATAAATTCTCTCGAATCTAGATTAAGTATATATTAAATAATTATATCCTTCTCTAAGTTATTTAATTTATAATAATTAGCTTTAATTTTAGAGTAATAGATTTAGCTAGCTATTCTATATCGAAGTATTACTTTAGAGACCTTATAGATCTTTACTATAGAGAGTTTACTTAGCTTTTTAGACGTTCGAATAGCTTTAATAGCTAGAATAATTCGCGCTTCTTAGATTTAAATTTCTATAATAAATAGTTAAAAAAACATATCTTAAAGTTTATAAGAAGTAGAGTAGAGAAAAGTACGTCGCTCGGTAATATACGTTATATAGTAGTAAACTATATTATAGATGTTTTTTATATAAGTTTTAAAGTAGACTACTTAGTAATATAGACTACTTAGTAGTAAACTATATTATATAAGTAATATAAGTATATAAGAAGGTAAAGACTCTAGTTTAGAAAGAATATTAGAATCTTCTTATATATAGATAGCCTCTATAGTTTAATTTATAGTATTTACTATAAGCTCTAATAGATTTAATCTATATTAACTTATAGACGTTTTACTAATCTAGTTTTATAAACTTAACTATCTACTCTATCTTATCTTATAAGTACTAGCTAGTAGATAATAAGTATTCTTAACTCTATTTAACGACTAGACGGCAAACTAGCCGTAGTTTCCAGAGGGTTTAGCCGCTGCTTTCTAAAATCGACTTGCCTGACTTCCCGTGCTGCTCTAAGGTACGCAGGTCAAAGCAGCATGATCTAGCCGCTTCGGCAGGAACCGCGAGAAATATTAAGTGGGTCATCCTAGTTGCATATTGTCAGGCACAAAGACATCTTAGTGGGGAAGCTGAATTTGGTATACCCAACGGTACAAATGTTCCACCGAGCAGAGAGCTACTCATACTTCGCTCGTAATGGTTCTCCAGCTTTGCAAACTCTTTCTTGACCTCTCTATTCTAAGGTCATGTACTAAGCCTAGCTGCTACTATTCAGCTAGGCGGCTATGGCCGTCGACTCAACCTTGCGTCGCGTATTTGCCATCTCCCGTCATTTTTCCTCGAATGCGCCTGCCATCTGCAACATAATACGCAACACCTAGAGCCAGATCCAAATCTCCAAGATGTCGCCTTCCTCTGCTCGTTCTAGCTCCGGGTCCAGCTCACACTTTCGCTCTTCATATCTCCACCCTTCACACTTCAACAGCCTCCTACAACCCGACGAGAAGCTCACCACCAAAGACACTCTCCTACACTCCGCAGACCCTCCACTACACCTTATAAACGCCCCCTCCTCCCCGCTCTTCGAAGATACTCAGACTGCTCCAATGCCACCCCAATACCGGTCCGCAGGACGCAATGTTCATCTTTTCGATGCAAACGATCGAGGCACATCAATTGGTGGCCTGATTCTCACAGCCGGTATTACAAATGCTAACTTATATGCTATGGTGGAGATTTTTATCTTCTTTGATAGCGAGTATGTTCTGCGGAATGAAAACGATACCATAGTAGAGAAGGATAATACTCTGCTTCTGCCTGGAAATTATTACGTTGATGCTCCTCGTACGTTCCTATCTAATAAACGATTATACATAGCTAACTTGCGAGTAGGTCCGTTCGTCGTCAATAACGAGACCGTGCTAGTCCGTACAATCTCGTCATCCAATTCAGGACCTCGTGTATCCCCTTTCCGAGACGCTGTACGTGCGCGAGATGGGCGATGTATTATAACAGGGGTAGCCGCACTTGGTGCTCAATATGGCAACTGGCGTAGTTTTGAGGCTGCACATATATTCCCATTAGCTTATGTGGAGCACTGGAGGAACAACGATTTTGCCCGTTGGATCTCAACCCCCCCAGTTGCAGGAGGTTCTATCAATTCCGTGCAAAATGGGCTATTACTTCGAAGTAATATACACGATCTTTTTGATTCTTATGAAATCTCGATTAATCCTGATGTATGTATCTTTTATTCTTCATTGAGATAGAGTTGCTGATTGATATACTAGGACGGTCACAAAATCGTACACTTCAGTTTTGATTACGATGGTATCGCAGGAAAACCTCTTAAACAAACCTTTCTTGATGATCCTCAAAGACCACCAGATGTGCTCTTTAGGTGGCATTTCCGACAAGCGGTCCTGGCTAACATGAGGGGTGCGGGCGAGCCTAGATTCGAGCATGATTTCCCGCCTGGCTCTGATATAATGGCTGAGATACTTACAGGCCCAAAGGCTGCTGAGAGGATAGAGTTTGAGCTGTTTAGTCGCTTGTCGGCTAAGGCTGATTGATTTGATAGAAACACAAAATAGACATGTATCTAATTTAAGTTTTCATCTCGACTGCTTGTAGAATAATGAGGCAATCCGCATTTATTCCTATCCGCGATGTACCTAGCTAAATATGACATAGCAATTGTACCCAGAGCAAAAGCAGTGTCTACACTTCGTATATGTCGTTTATAAGGAAGCTAAAACAGTATCTTGTTCGAGGCATGCATAATCTACATGGCTTGCTCCGATCCTGGTTTCTCATTCGATGGCATTAGCACCATCCGAAACCGCGTTGAATTTGGAAGGAAATTAAAATGTGCTAAGCTATTAAATTCCCCTGAAACTGATCTTATAGTATACCACTGTGCAACGGGTATCGCCATAGGAGTAAGTAAAAGGGCTCGCTACGTTCCGGATTTCTTAATAAGCAATCCATGATCGTGGTGAACGTAAAAATAAGGTTGGTTCTCTTGGTTAGGAAGGCGTTTACTAACCGACTCGTGTATTATAAACTAGAAGACAAGGTCGTTAGTGTTCATGCTCATGGTCTTCTGCCACTACCTAACTGAGAGTTCTCTATCCCAGTACAAGACTAGCACGCTTAATTAATACAGGTGGTAATTAGGAAGGTTTGTAGAGCTCGACGCTATAGCTTCTCTATCAACAAGTCACAAGCACTAGGCAGTAGACCATAGAATTTCGTCACTTAATACCCTAGTACCTATCGAGACTATAAGTAGGCGTTGGGAGATCTCATGTCGGAAACAATATAGGAGAGCTTGGAAAACTCTACGCCTAGCTCTGGATTTTCGTAGTAAATTTTTTTATAGGCCTGTACGCGCGACTTGCCTAATGCGAAGGTCGTAGTTTCCTTATACGAGCTTGCCGCCTAGTCGTTTACTATTATATTATTTACTTCTCTATAATTAATATATACTCTCTTATCTAGATTCTTCTCTTTCTTAATAATAAGTATATTTAAGATAATAGATAACTTAGACTTTCTAATATAACCTTTCTTAATATCTTCTTCTATATATTTCTCTAGTAGTTATAACTTCTACTAGTTATATTTCTAAAGCTATTACTTTCTAAGATAATAACTCTCTTTTAATTTAATCTTATAATCTTAAGGTTAATATTCTAGTAAGACTCTTAAGTCTTCTAGATTATTAAATAAGGTTTTAAATTCTCTATACTATATAGATATTTCGTTATTAGCTATTCTACTAATCTATAGAGAACTCTTAGTAAGATGTTCTAGCTTCTTAGAAGAGGTAGTACTAACCTTATTCTAGCTATATAGTTAATTCTATAATTTAATATATTTATATTTTCTAAAGGTTATTATATAAGTCTTCTAGTTAATATCTAGATTATATTCTTAAATCTAGTATATACTAAGAATAGCTTCTCTTTATTCTATCTTAATAATATTAAATTATATATCTAAGAAGTATTCTTTAATACTAGTTTTTATTAAGATAGTTTATTAGTTAATTATTCTATCTTAGTAGATAATATCTATTCTATTAATAGTTTCTAATTAATAGAGCTACTTAATTCTCTAAATAGAGACGTTTAGCTTTTTTATAGCTATTAGAGAAAGAAAGTTATCTATTACTCTAGAGTCTATAAGAACTTAGAGTTTCTTTTCTCTAATTATTATAGTAAAAAATAACTATTTATCTCTAGAGATAGTATATAGCTTCTCTTTATCGCGAGTAATTATAACTCGTTTCCTACTATTTATAAATACTTATAGTATAATCTAGTCGCCTTTAGTATAGGTTACTTTATAAAACTTAACTAGGCGAATTAGTTCTTCTTTAACTTCTAGAGTTAATTCGCTTTTAAAGTAGAGTTTTAGTATTCTAATAAATTCTTTTAAGCTATTCTATTACTATTTAATAAAGTCTATTTAAATATCTACTAAGAACTATATATCTTCGATTTCTAGTTCTAGATAAGTAATATTTAAGAGCTTAGAAAATTTCTATCTCTTATCTAAGTAGATAGTATCTAGAGATACTTAGAGATATTTTAACTCTATAGTCTCTAGTCTAGTCTTAACGTTTCGAAAGATAATATATTAGTTCTTATTATATAGAACTAGAAACTTATCTAATATATTAGATTTAGAATCTTCGATAGTATAAGATGTCTATAAATTAGATTTATTTCTCTTAAGATCTATCTATTAATTACTATACTTAAAATATTTAATAAAAGTCTATATCTTATCTATATATAGCTTATTATTCTAGTATTCTCTATTAGACGATTCTAATAATTTAGATAATAACTCTATAAATTCTAGCTATACTAGCGTTTTCTTAGTATTTAAGTATATCTTATAATACTATTATAGAGTAGTATCGACTTTCTCTACTTAGAGTCTATTTAGATTATATTATTTAATTTATATTATTTAGTATATTATTTAGATATTATTTAAGAATATTATTTAAATTCTAAATAATTCTTAAAAGTAGTATAAGTATTTAGATTAAGTTATTATATAAATTATTATTTAAAAAATTTAAGAGTTAATATTAATTCTTTCTATAAAAGACCTCTATAACTCTTCTTAATTCACCTCTCTTTAATAATATATATAAGCGCTTATCTTCTACTATACTAATTTACTCTTAATATCTACTACTACTATAACTACTCTACTATCTACTATAGAACCTTCTATATTAGAATTAGTATCTAAGGATCTTTCTACTCTTAAGAAAGTTACTTAAAGTTAACTAAATATATAATCTAATATAAGTACTAAGCGTAAGTATATACGCGTACTAAATAAAGTCTAAAAGAGATAACTATATAAGGCTAAAGCTTCTACTATAACCTTCTCTACCGACGATATATCTATTAATTCTAATCTTCTTCTACTTAATACTTCTACGCCTACTCTAAACTCTAAGCTACTAGCTAAGCCGTGTATATAATAGACAAGTGAAATAGAAAGTAAGATAAAGATAAGGAGTTTTATTTTAATACTAGAAGGAGAGAAGAGAGATAGATAGCTTAAGCTTTAGAAGAGAGTTAGAGAGTTTATATAGCTAGAAACTTTATAGTTTTATATTCTAATCTAGTAGAATACTATACTTTATATAGTATACCTTATAATTTACCTATATCTTCTTAGCTATCTTATCTCTTAATCTATCTATCTTCTTTAAGGGTTTACTATTAACTAGTATAGTAGATAGAGTAATTATATCCTTAACTTCTAGATTATCTATCTCTTATATAAGTAGAATATTATAAGAGACTAAGATTAAGGTAGCTAGATTAACTAAAGGTCTTAGTAGAGAGGTCTTTATAGAGTAAAGAGTATATAACAGTAACCTATAACTAGAGTAAAGCTAGAGATACTAGAGATAGTTTTAAGAAATATAGAGATAGAAAGAGGTATTTAAGAGGTCTAGATATATATAACTAGGAGGTTAGACAGAGGCACGAGAGAGGCATCGATTATTCTATATTATAATAGAATACTAGTAGTTCTATTACGTCTATATACTCTACTACTTATTTAGTTTCTTATATTATAATTGATCTTACTCTTAGAGAAGTAGTCTAGTATAAGATAGCGAGACAACGAGACGACGAGGTAACGAGACAACGAGATAAACGAGACAACGAGATAACAAGATAACAAGATGTAAGAGGCTTGGATTAAGAGGGTCGGGTAAACTAGAGGCTCGACAAGCGAGAGGTATTCGCGAGACACAGGGTATACGACAGCAGCCTGACAGTAGCTCGTAACCGGGTCGAAGCCAGGGATACTAGAGATGTTTTCAGGAATATAGAGAGACTAGAGATGTTTTTAGAAATGTAGAGAGGCTAGAGATGTTTTTAGGAATATAGAGAGACTAGAGATGTTTTTAGGAATATAGAGAGACTAGAGATGTTTTTAGAAATATAGAGAGACTAGAGATATAGAAAGAGGTATTTAAGAGGTCTAGATATATAACTAGAAGGTTAGATAGAGGTAGAAGAGAGGTATTAATTATTCTATATTATAATAGAATAGTAGTAGTTCTATTATATCTATATACTCTACTACTTATTTAGTTCCTTATATTATAATTAATTAAACCCTTAGAGAAGTAGTCTAGTATAAGATAATAAGACGTAAAAATAGCGATAAGACTAATAATAAGATTATAAAGCCGATTTCTAATAGACGAGCAGCTATCTAGGACTTAGAGTATACCTAGCGATATATATATAAGTAGAGAGAAAGACTTATAGTAACTATATAAAGAATAATTAATATAGAAAGAATAGAGAGAACTAACCTCTAACTTATAAAGGAATATAGAACTACTATAGAATAATAGCGAACTATAAGTAGTATTAGAAGAGTATAGAGTTAGAAGAAAACTTAAAGTAATCTAGAGTAAGATTAGTAAGTTAGAAGTAGAGGAACACTTATTTACAGAATTAAGGTTAAGGGAAGAGAGACTTAAGACACTTCTTTAAAGTAGAGATACTTAGATCTAATAAAGAAAAGATAGATATATTATACTAAGTTTAGTATCTAGTATTAGAGAACTACTATTAAAGTATAGAGAATACTAGAATCCTAAAGATATAGGATCTAAAACTCTACTAAGGAAGATTAATTAAAGAGGTAGAGAAGTTCTTTTATAATATAAAGCTAAAATAGAGAGAGGATAAGAATATAACCTAGAGAATAGATATAGCGAAGATTATATACTATATATCTACTTTTAAGAGGATTCTAAAAATAATATAGAAGTATAGAGAGGCTATAGAAGAGATTAATATAATAATAACATAGTTTACTACCGAGTAGATTATATCACCGAGTAGATTACTTTTCTCTACTATACTATCTTAAAACTTTAACACGTGTTTTCTTAACTATTTACTATAGAAATTCAAACCTAAGAAGCGAGAATCATTCTAGTAATCGAGGCTATTTAGACATCTAAAAAGCTTAGTAAACACTCTATAGTAAAGATCTATAAAGTACTATATATAAGCCTCTCTAATAGAATAGCTAGCCGAACCTACTGCCTCGATTCTAAAGCTAATTATTATAAGTTAATAGACCTAGAGAAGGAGTCGATTCTTTAATATATACTTGATCTAGATTTATAAGACTTTACACCCTATCTAGCTAGTATAGAAGATATAGCGAATCTCCTACTTAAATCTCGAGAGGTACGACGTGTTAGAAAGAACTAGGCATATTAATTTATTAAACGACGACTAGAGTTAAAGACACGTTTTAATCGCGTCTATAACTTTTAGAGAGCCTTATATAAAGATCTAGAGCTAATTAGCGCGTGGTTTCGACTAGTTGAGAATATGTAGGCTAAATATAGTATCGTTAACTCTGATTTCTATAACTTTAATAAGACTAGCTTTATAATAGAGGTAATCTCCTTATTAATAGTTGTAATACACGCGGATTAACGTAGTAGAGGTAAGGCAGTTTAGCTAGGTAATCGGGAATAGGTAACAGCGATTATTTATATTAATAGTAAGGGTTAGAGTGTTCCTCTATTTCTAGTAGTCTAAGGAAAGAATCACCTCTTAAATTAGTATACTAAGGGCAGCCTCCTATATAACTAGGTTATTAAACCTATAAGTAATAGATAGACAAATAATAAGACAGGTCTAGAATAGCTAAAGCACTTTAATAAACATACTTCTACTCGTGTAAAGAGGCTATATTAGATACTTATCCTTAATAAGTATAAGAGTTATAAATCTACTAAATTTTAAGAGTATTATATAGTATATAATATTATTACTCTTTATCTACCTTCTTACTCTTCTTATTTAACCTAGCTACTCGATGTTAGATGTTTTAGTATACTAAAACAGGAGTATAGTTTCTAGATTAAGACGTTTATTAAAGCTTATATTAACTATATTACGAAGGTTAAGTTCTTTCTTACCTTTAAAGCTAGATATTAAGTCTCTATTATACTCTAGAATAGTTAAGCTAGATTCTATAGAGCTAGTTTAGTACCTTTTAATCTAGATATAGTTCTTTTAAAGCTTA
>LKTO01000274.1:0-67170 GCA_001399465.1 Hymenoscyphus scutula | reverse complement strand
CTTATAGACTATAAGAACCTTAAATACTTTATAATAGTCTATAAACTATCTAAAAGATAAATATATTAGTAGTTAATTCTTAGTAAGTTTAATCTAATAATCTAATACTATCTAGATAAAGATAGAGACCTTCTAGATATATTAATAAGAAGAGACTAGAACTTTCTAGAGAAGAGAGATAAACGTCTTAACTATAGAATAGTATAATTAATTCTAGATTTAAGAGAATACTATATAGCTAGTACTAGTTTTAATAGAGAGATATAGCCTTATAGACTAGCTATAGAACCTCTAGATAAAGACTTTAGTTATCTTATAAATACTATTTACTAAGAAAACAGAGTATTTTTAATAGACCTCGCTTCTCTAGTTAAAGTCTCTCTCTTAAACTACTTAATTAATAAGAATAGCTCTTTATAGTTTAGAGATAGACTATAGGTTCTAGATTATAAGCTATTATAGATAGTAATTATATAGGAAATCTATAATTCTACTTTTATAGACTACTCTAGTAAGAATAGAATAATTATAGTTAACTTAAGAGAGTTCTTTTAGCTAAACTTATAGATAATAGTTAAATAGTTTATTTATAACTATAGAATTTATAGATATACTAAGGTTTAGAGAGATAATAAGTAAGAGTTACTACGCTTACTATCTATTCTAGAATAGTAATAGTAGAAGATATTTATTAACTTTATTAGACTACTATCTATAAGTAAAGGCTTTAATATAATAGTTGTATTTATAGACTATCTAAGTAAAGAAGTACTTCTTATAGCTTATAATTCGATAATATTATTAGAGGAATTTACTTATCTATTTATTACTATCTACTATAGCTTATATAGACTACTAAGAGTAATAGTATCTAATAGAGGTCTATAATTTATTAGATAAGTATAGAAAATAGTTTATAACTTCTTAAGAATTAATAGATAGATCTCTATAGCTTTCTATCTATAAACTAATAGATTAATAGAACGAGTAAATACTAAAGTAGAGATACTTCTATAGTAATAGATTAATATAGTATAAGATAACTAGACTAACTAGCTACTAGTAGTCTAGCTTACCTTTAATAGACGAGATTTATTATTAATTAATATAAGCTCTTTCTAACTTAGCTATAGCTATCTATAATAAATAATAGACCTCTTAATAGATATAATAGTACCTGTCTATATAAAGACTCTAATTTAAAAGAGTAAAGTAATAGTAGTAAGAATTAAGGCTATTATAGAATAGACTTAGACGTTAATAGTAAGAGTATAGTAGAACTAGAAGACTTAAGCTAATCGTTTATAAAATATCGCTTCGTTATATAAGGTTAGAGATAAAGTCTATTTAAGTTTATAGAATATATAGATAGAGAAGGCTAGTAAGAAATTCAACGCTCGATCTATAAAATTTATAGTTATTAAGGTTATTAGTCTATCTACTATTACGAATTATATACTAATATATAATAAGTAAAGACTAGATAACGCTCTAATAGATTAAAGTACTACTTTATATATAACTCTTAGAGAGTATTATCGAGTAATAGGCTAGTAATATAGAATCTTATTATATAAGTAAAGGTTATATAATAGAGTTCTTAGAGGCTATAGAGTTCTTAATATTTAGAACTCTTTTTAAGCGAGAGACTCTAATAGATAATAAAGGTTCTATATAAGATTAGTATATCTACTTATTATAAATTACATATATATATAACTAGTAAAGACTAGATAGCGCTCTAATAGGTTAAGTACTATTATATACTCTTATAGTATTAGACAGGTCGCTTAGACTAGCTAAGCGATCTAAGGATTTCATATAGTTAGAATCATATAATAGATTCTAGAGGATCCTATAGAGATCTAAAGAGGTCCTAGGATCTAGGTTAGATCTATAAGTAGAAAGGTTCTATATAGTACTAGTACGTCTACTATTAGATAGAAGCTTCGTACTTAACTTAATATTATATTGTTATTACTACCTTACTAGCTTTATAGTTAAGTAATAAGTTTACCTTCGAGTAAACACCTAGTTCGCGATTATACCTCTTTATAAGAATAAACTCTAGCGATACTTAGTTACCTTAGTTAGTTAGTTTAAGAATCGTTATACTACTATTAGATAGAAGCTTTATACTTAACTTAATATTATATTATTATTACTACCTTAATAGCTTTATAGTTAAGTAATAAGTTTACTCTCGAGTAAATACTTAGTTCGCGATTAAACCTCTTTATAAGTAACTAATCTAGCGATACTTAGTTACCTTAGTTAGTTAGTTTAAGAATCGTTATAATTAGCTACTACTAAGATAACTAGATAGAGCTACTACTAATAATAGACTATATCTAGCTTATACTACTATATAACTCGCTTAACTAAATAAGTCTATTTAAAGTATTATACGAATATCTAGCTTATATATCCTTTAACTAGAATATATCTACTATAGTTTTATTAGACTATCTAAGTATAGAGAAGATAAAGGCGCTCGCTTCTTATATAAGAAATATATAAGAGATTATAAAGAAAGAGCTCTTTTTAACCTATAAGCGTATAAGAGCCTCTACTAATATATATCGCTATCTAGTAGATTTTAGAGTAGAGGACTTTATCTAGCTTATAAAGAAATACTTATCTATAGAGAGGCCTAGCTATAAACTTAACTTTCTAGAAGCTAGTCTCTATAAGATTATATAGTAGATAGATAACGCCTTTAAGCTTCTACTATCTAACTTAATAAAGATATACTCTATCTTTTCCTCTAATAGACTATATAAGGCTACTTAAACCTACTACTAGAATAGAATAATCTAGAACTACTATCTATTAATATTATAGATAATAATAAGTAGAAGATATAGAATATTATTATAAGTAAGAGAAGAAAACATCTATTCTATTATATAAGATAGCTAAACTAAGACGAGAATCTATAGTAGTACTCTACATCTAACTATAAATATACTCTATATAAAGTAAAAGACTTCTATCTTACTAACCTAGAGTAATCTAGTCTACTAGTCTATATACTTAACTAGTTAAAAGTATAGAAAGAGAGAAGAGACGATTATAAGGAGTTAGATAATAATAAAATTATAGACCTATAGTCGAGAACGACCTTTTTTAAAGAGAGAGATACTATTATAGAGTTAGAGCCTATTATAGAGTTAGAGTTAGAGATATATAGCTAAGTATTAGTAGATAAATTATATATATACTACTAGTATTCTATATTTAAGCTTCTGTTCCTCTAGAACTCTCTTCTCTCCTTACTTTATTGTTCGCTTAATATAGTAGTTTCTAGTTTAACTCTATATTTATTATAGTAAGTAGTAGTTTACTCTATATAGTTATATCTAAAAAGAAAAAGCGCGAACTATAGATACTATTATTCTACTATTAAATAGGAGATTCGCAAATAGAGACTCGTTTTTACTATAATAATAAGCCATTTACAGTACTCTCTAGTCTCTAGAACCTTTGCCCACGAGTTTTTCCGATGGATTTTAAAGGAAGGCGCTTATGTAGTAATTGCCAAGATAATAGGCGCGGAAACAAGCGCGCAACGGCCCCCATGTGCATTTCAACATGCGACCACCTAGCTAGAGAATAAGGGGAGCCCGTACAATTCGCATCTACTTGCAATGCCTAATGACTTTATGATACAACCCTCAATCTCTTAATGCCCTCATTTCCATAAACGACATAATTGACAATGGACGATTTAAACGGCCTAGAATGGTCCGCCTCTACCACAAATACCACCAAAGCACCCCAAGGAACTGGGAATTACTACCCCTCTTTGCAACCTACTCCTCCTCCTCAGCGTACAACCCCTCTCTCAAACCAGGGCTCTGGATTATTAAAACCGAACGCCTCTTCACCCTTTGCGCCGCCTAAATCAGCGCCCCCTAAATCGGGATCCCCAGACCTCTTCTCGAACCTCGTGTCCTTTGGTTCGTCGAAAGCAAATACACTTACGCTGCAGCAACAACATGATAAACTACAAGCCGAAAAACGGAAAAAGGAAGAGGAGAAGAGACGGCAATACGATGCACAATTTGGAGGGGCGCAGAGCTGGGAGAGTTTAGGGAATAGGACGCAGAGTCCAGGATTCGCCAGGACGCAAAGCCCGGCTCTCACACCTACAATCACATCGCATAGCGCTACTTCGACTTCGAAACCTTTGCCCTCGAGTTTTGTGAGAGCATCCTCTCCTGCTGTTAGCCCTGGGAATATCGGGAATGGGGGGGATGACGATTTGTTTGCGGCTTTCAATAAGGATACCAAAGTCGATAATGCGAGTTTCTATCCTCCCCCTTCCCTGCCACATAGCGGGAAGAGCACACCGGGATTTGGAACGGGAATGACGGATTTAAGCCAACCACAAGCTTGGGAACAAAAGTCGGGGGGATATGAAGGGACACAATTCGGGGATGATGATGATCCTTTTGGTCTGGGGACTATGAAAGCTGCGAGTTCGGCGCCTATACCCACTTTACAATCTGCGGATGATGATGACTTCTTGGGGGATCTGGGGAAACCTGTTGAGGAGGTTAGAAGGAGGAGTCCTGCGGCACCAGCAGCACCACCGACTCCTGAACCGCAATCCGAGTCGGATGACCCTTGGGACAAAGCGGTGGCTGAACTTGTTGATATGGGATTTTCGGCTGAGCAGTCACGGAGGGCTTTGACGGAGAGTGGTGAGGGGATTGATGTTCAGGCGGCTGTTGGATGGATTCTGAATGATGCGCATCGTCAGGCGAAGCAGAAGCAAACGAGTCGGGATCCGAGTAGAAGTAGTACGCCTTCAAATGGTGCAATCAGAGAACCTTCAAGGAATGGAGGTAGGAAGGAGCAAAAACCATCTTGGATGAGAGAAGAAGGAGACCAGTCCAGGCCTCGTAGAGAAGACAAATCACCAAATGGGGAAGCCGATTTTTCAAAAACGGCAGCAGCAGTTGGCAGCAGTCTATTCAAGTCCGCCAATTCCTTATGGAAATCGTCACAGAAGAAAGTGGCCAAAGCAGTTACAGAATTCCAACAAGAATCCGACCCCAGCCAACCAAAATGGATGCGAGAAGCCGCTGAAAGAGAGCATTCTGAAAAAGCAGCAGCAGCTTCAGGACGTGGTAGAAAACCACAAACTGCTGTTCCGGATGTCACAGACGAAGCAATGATGCTAGAATCTGGATCTCGTCCTGCCCCTAGGAAAACGAAAGCCCCTGAGCCTCGCTACCCTGAACCAAGCTCCTCACGTGACCAATCCCCGGCCTTTGCAAAAAGACCACAGGAACGAGTCCCCTCAGCACCTCGATGGCAACAATCTGCGCCTTCTGATCCGAGATCTAGAATCACGAAGCAGGCCGTGGAAGAACAATCTGAGCAGGCATATATCAGTCCCGCGCGACGAAAGAAAACTCCTCAACCTGTGCGACAATTGGAACCGGAACCAGATTTGTTATTCGCTTCCTCTGGTCTTCCTTCGCGATCGAATGCTAGTTCTGCACCCAGCTCTTCTCGTCCGTCGCCTGTGCCTAGTAAACCTTCTACTCCTATACCTGTCCGTCCTAAAGCTGCACCCAGGATTATTCCTGCTTTATCTCCACATGCGCTTGCGAGTTCAAACGAACATCGACTCGCAGGAACGACACACTTCAAAAGAGGCGACTACGCCGCAGCGCATCAGAGCTACTCTGCTTCTTTGTTGAGTATTCCTAATGAACATCCCATTGCTATAATCCTGCTTTGCAACCGGGCTCTCACATCTCTGAAAACCGGCATCCCGAAGTCCGCGGTCTCAGACGCTGATACGGCTATCTCACTCATCGGGGCCACTCGTGGGGAAGGGGAGAGTATAGCGTTGGATGGGGGAAATAAGGATATGAAGGAGTTCTGGGGAAAGGCTCACATGCGGAAAGCGGAAGCACTGGAGCAGATGGAAAAATGGCGGGAAGCGGGGGAGGTGTGGAAGTTATGTGTGGAATCTAATGTTGGTGCTGGGACGGCTATACAAGGACGTTCACGATGTGAGAAAGCTCTTGCGCCCAAAGCCCCTCCTAAAAAGGCCACTCCTCGTGCTACACCTAAACCCCAGTCTCGTCCTGCACCCTCCGCCCTTTCCGATCTTGGCTCCCAAGATTCCGAGGCAGTCTCGAGATTGAGAGCAGCAAATATACAAGCTGAGAAGGCGGATGATGAAAAATTCGCGTTGTCAGATAAAGTCGACGCACGGATTAGTCTTTGGAGAGATGGGAAGAGGGATAATCTTAGGGGACTGCTGGGAAGTTTGCAGGATGTTATGTGGGAGGGAAGTGGGTGGAAGAAAGTGGGACTGCATGAGTTGGTGCAGAATGGGCGGGTGAAGATTTGGTATATGAAGGCTATTGGGCGGTGTCATCCTGATAAGGTATGTGTGATTCTTTTCTCGATCTGTTCCCTCGGTTGGGAGGTGGGATGGAGGATGAAGCGCCTCTTTCGCTTCCGGTTTTTATCGGTGCTGAGGATAAAGGAAATGAAATGAAATTTGTTGATGAGGTCTTTACTAACTTATTTGAAACAGTTACCACAAGATGCCTCGACGGAGGTGAAGATGATTGCTGGCTTGGTTTTTGCTACTCTAAACGAGAGTTGGGATAAATTCAAGCAGCAGAATGGGATGTAAACGTTCTCCTTTTTCGCCCTCACTCGGGTGTTGAAAAAGAGGGGATGGTACTGGAAATGATTGGTTGAAATCTAAGTTCTTGTTGGAGGCCGAACAGCTATGGAAGGGGGAGGACTTGTAAGGATGGGTTTGGGGGGAGAAAGGTTCAGTGTTATGGATAGATGGGTAGAAGGATGGGCTGGATGAACAAGATGAATATATGAATATATGGCGGATGGAAAGTGTCTAGCTGCTCTTGAATATACTTCAATCCTTCCGGCGGGATTAGTCTCCAGGTTTCTCGTAATATCCATTTTTCCATTATCACATGTTCGCAAAAAAGGGGCGTGGTTTTTGCCGCACGTGATCGTTGAGTTCTTTCCTTTGAGGTTCTGTTTGTTATTTCTCTCTTTCATTTTGCATATGTTATGTGCACGTAGATGTTCGAGGGCGTTTTTATTCGAGATATCTTGTTTAAACGGGGATCGAGATTCAGATTCTCGGTTCTTGGTTGTGCTGCGTAGAAGCTGAATGCACATCCTTTCCTTTGTGAAGAGGGTTTCTGTGATTATTTTGGTTTTGATGCGGGCTTGGCTTGTTTGTTTGTCGGGTGTATGTATTTCTTTGTTGATGACGATGCCGAGTCACGTTTTCTTTTTCTTTCGTGGATGGAAAGGGTAGAATGAAGCTGGAGCCTAATTCCAGACTCTTGGAATATTTCCAGATGTCGATCTTCTGTCATGCTCTGATGTTTAACAAGGTGAGTTATTTTGAATCCAGGACTCACAATGGTGGTGGTTTGGTGGTCGCGACCGTGGTAGTGCTCCGTAGCTTGAACCTAATTCGTTGTCAACCTGACATGGCGAACCGTCTGGAGCCAAACACACAACCCGCGCGAACTGGTCGGATGCTTGGAATGGAGTTAAGATGTGCTGGGTGAACTTAACCGAGATCCATGAGATTCTTAGATGTACATCAGGAAGTCGTTCTAGTTCTAGTTTTTCTACCTTCATTGTTGATGGGTAGGCGAGTGGGTTTCTCGTTGCCACGGACAAGACTAGGAGAATAGTACGAGTCTGTGCTTACCACATGGAAATTGAGGATTTCCCTTGGGGGATGATGTTAATGGACCTTCTAAGAATTGTGTACTGCTACGACTGGAAGTCTGGCCAGAGTGTGGTACTTGTGCGATGAACGCCTTACTGCTGTATGCCAATTCTACAAACTCTTTGGTACATTAGAGCAACTCCAAGACTACCAAGCACTATGTTTGTTCCTCATCATACACCACATCTATCTTCAACACAGACAAACAGCTGTTCGCATCTAGACATGATTTCACATTCGGCATCTAGATTATTTCCCAGGACATCTATATATACACAACCTCAGATACCCATCGATCAATCATTCAAACAGTCATCTTCCTACTTCTTCATCACATTCACTCACTGGTCACATTCTCACTCACATCCAACTCCATACCCGTTTCAAAATGCAGTTCCAATCCCTCATCCTCACCCTCGCCCTAGCGATGACCGCCTCCGCGGCTGCTATTCCGGGAGACATCAACGCAAGAGGAAATTCCAGCCCCATGGATCCAAATCATCCTCTCAAGAGAAGCACCGAGTCTCAAATCAATTCCCGTGATGAGATTGAGAAGAGGAAGAAGAAGAAGGGTGGTGAAGCGGGAGTTGTTGAAGTTGTAGTCCGTGAGCCAAAGCAAAACAAGGGAGCTAAGGCAGAGAAGGTGGAGGTCGTCGAGGTTGAGGCTGAATGTGGAGTGATTGCAAAGAGAAAGCAAAACAAGGGAGCCAAGACAGAGAAGCCTGCAAAGGCTGCAAAGGTTGAGGATGTTGGGGAGGTTGAGGAAGTTGAGGTTGCTGAATGTGGCACGATTGTGAAGAGAAAGCAGAATAAAGGGGGCAAGACAGAGAAGCCTGCAAAGGCTGCAAAGGTTGAGGATGTTGGGGAGGTTGAGGAGGTTGAGGTTGAGGCTGAATGTGGCGCGATTGCGAAGAGAAAGCAAAATAAGGGCGCTAAGGCAGAGAAGGTTGAGGAGGTTGAGGCTGAATGTGGTGCGATTGCGAAGAGAAAGCAAAACAAGGGAGCCAAGGCAGAGAAGGTTGAAGAGATTGAGGCCGCTGAATGTGGAGTGATTGCGAAGAGAAAGCAAAACAAGGGAGCCAAGGCGGAGAAGGTTGAGGAGATTGAGGCCGCTGAATGTGGAGTGATTGCGAAGAGAAAGCAGAATAAAGGAGGCAAGGTCGCTAAGGTTGAGAAGATCGAGGTTGTTGCGGTTGAACAAGCTGGCAAGAGATGAGGTTAGTTTCTTACCCAATTCATGCTTAAATATATCTAGGTCCGTGCATTTGCTAACATTGTATACAGCTCAACGTCACTGAACATTCCGACCTTGATTGTTATTGTGAGGGTTTGTGGATCATGCTACCTATAGATCGTGTCACGGGTTCTTTTTCTGGGAGGGGGTGTTTTGTACTTACAATTTAGGAGACTTCTGCTTTAATGAAATGAAAATATTGTTTTGGAAGTTTCTTTTGGTCGAGATCATCTTGACTCTCCGGAGACAGCTTATCTTGCTATAAATTCTCTTGGACAAATACATCTCATTTATGTTTTTAACTTTGTGCTATGTGGATCGTGTGGTAACGCCGAGTTACCGGTATGTTGAGTTTTCTATCCTCGCTTGTGTACCGATTGAGCATAATACAGCTCTGGTACAAGGCGAGAGGCCTACTGAAAAATATGATCAGGAGGTGGGATTAGTAGAGTTTCCTCCTTTGTCAGAGTTTCTTTTTAGTTTCTAAAGTAACCTGTACTTGTTGTAATTTGTCTAGTCTCACTAGTCGCGACGTTAAATCCTCGCCTCTACCCTGCCCTTCTAAAAGACCTTCTGCGATGGAAACCAGAAGATGGATCTAAGTGGATAGTTTACGGATCTTGACTCCCGAAATAAAAAGGAGGGCAAAGAAATACATCAATCAATTTGACATTCTAAAGGCTGGGAAATGAGAAGAACCCCACATTGTCTAATGGCTCTTTGTTCAATCTAGTTATTGGGTCATGTTAGACATACTAGGCGAGATGGAAATTGAAGAGGGACTCGGAAGTAAACACGGCAACAAAGCCCAGAGAAGTCCGAATATTGCAAATTTCATCAAATGGTATTCGTCTATCAAAGCGGCCTACTGCAATAACTAGGTCTTTCAAGTCACACAAAACTTATTTTCAATCCATCTCGAAAGCGCTAAAAACTTCAAATCCACTAACCTCCAAAAAACATCCGCCACACAGATTGTAACAGGTACTAAAATTGCAAAACTGATGAACCACGCAAGTTCTGTGCCTTCAAGTCCGGGAAAACTCCACATAAACTCCAATAAAACATACCCCAACGTATCGAGCATGAATGCATGGACGAGATAAAGCGCAAAAGAAATCTGACCCAAATATTGAGCAAATTCGTTCGTGAACACACGTTGAAGGGAGGGACTATTCCCAATGGTCCAAACAAGGAGAACCGATCCTATCATGTGCCAGAATCTGAATCCTGCTACTATGGAGTTGAGAAGGTTCAGTTTCCCGAGCAAGATATAACCTGGGGTTGAATCGGCCTGCTTCTCCGGGGCGCCAATTAGGTAAAGACTGATGAAGAATAAGACAAGCCATTTATACCCTGACCCTCTCGACGCCTTGGTGGTCTTGGGTGCCTCGGTGAGGTTCTCGGTTTGGTTTTCCTGACGTATGTGATCTAGTTCTGCTAGTATCATGCCCCATGTGAAACAAAACATCTCCCAAAATCCTGTTCTCAAATTCCAAAAGCTGATTACCACCAGGGTCAAGATTCGTGTACTGGTTTTAGCTCGTGATAATGCTAGAACCAGAATATATAGGACGAAAGAGTATTTAACCTCTCTTGGGATAGTCCATGCTTGAGGCGCGTATAGAGGCCAAAATAATTCCTTAGGAACAGAAATAAAATCCACCATATCTGGAAGTGTTTCCCACCAACTCAAGAATTGCTGAAAAAGGAGCATTCGATGAGCAAATGACGGTTTGTGGATCATTTTTTCGCTTTCTGAGAGGGGTCGGCCGAATTCGTATAAGCCCAGATACACCATGAGCATTTTTATAAATGAAGAAACCACTGGTGGGCCGAGGAGACGGATTGGACGTCGAAAAGCTGAGGAGGTGAGTTTCGCGAATAGACTCGCCCATTTTCGGTTGCGTAGTAAGCCAACGAGGTTGTATGACAATGCATATCCTGATATCACGAAGAAGACGCTGACCATTGCTGAGCCGGAATAAATTGAGCGAATGATAGGCAGCTGGATGAGATTCAGATTTTCGGCTTTCTCTGGGTTTTCTACTCCGTATTCGAGACCGAGTTTCCCGTATCCGTATGAATGTCTGATGTGAAAAGGTGCGAGATAATGATAAATAAAGACAATGAAGCACGCGAAACCTCTGAGACCGTCTAGCCATGATGTCGAGTGCAGCTTTGCTTGGGGTTTTTGGCGTTGTTGGAGGAAACTTGGGATAAATAGACTTGCTATCCGACGGAGGTTGGAGGAGAGAACATTTCCGGATTTTCGAAATTCTGAGGTTGGATTGCTTTCTATGTCTGACTTCATGTTGTTGTTTTCTCGAAATGACCTTATTATTTGCTAGTTGTTCAACTTTTGAAGACGGCACTGCCGGACATCTGAGTAATGCGAATTATGAGCTTGCGTACAACCCAAGTATTACGGGGATCTTGGGATAAGGTTCTTCGGCCTGAAATTTGAGCTGTTACACTGCCAAAAACTCTAAAGAAGTCTGTGCAGGGCCAAGCTCTCCTCAGGGGTTAAGCAGCCCAGATAGAGTTTCATCGGCAAACAACTACTAGATGGACCCTTGTTATGGAATTCCAGAGAACATAACAAAAAGTACTGTACGTCCCTTGATTTTGGAGTCCCTAACCACTTTCATTCTTTTAACCAGAATTAATATTCTTTTTATATGCCGCTAGCGGTATTTTTCTTTCTTTCAACATGCCTATCTATAATCCCAGAAGAAGCGAATCGTTGCCGCGCAGTGATTCTCAAAAGCTCAAGACGGACTACACACAAACAATTCGTGCTGCAGGCATGAATGTTTATCGAATTGCAGAAATTGACAGGGTGGACGAAGATACTCAAGATGAGATGCATGTCTCCCCTTGGGCACGACAGACAATTTTACTGCTTCCCTTGACTGCAATTGCCTCGATATATTTTGGTTTCACATACTGGAAACTGCAATTTGATACGTTATTGCAGTTGAGGGCTGCTGGGCAAGACATGACAATGCGATTGTTTTTCTCTGGCTTGGAGTTTCTCACAGTTGGTAAACATGTCTAAAATCTTGAGAGGATCCCAGAGCACTTTCTAACATGGGATTCTAGCCCCCAACTTCCTCAAGGCCTCTCTGGATGCTATCTCGATTCTGTTTGGCTCAGAACGTCGTCAACTGAGATTGACTGGGAAAGCTGCGCCTTCTGTGGACATCATTATTCCGACGTGCAACGAGGACGTTGACATTATTTTGGATACCGTTCGAGCCGCTCTCAATATCGAATACCCAGTGGACAAGTTTCGGGTCATTGTCACAGACGATGGTGGATCATCCAAGCTGGCAGACTCAATTGCGAACTTAGCAGCAGCAGATAAATGCCAACGGCTGTTTTACACCCAACGTATCAAAGGTCCGAATGACGGCAACAAAGCAGGGAACGTCAATCATGGTAAGAGCCCTAGTTTACTGTTTATTCTTTCAAGACCAGTTTACTAACCACATCATGATAGCCCTCAAGTTTTCAACAACGCTTCCAGGTGGTTGTTATGAGTTCACCGCCGGACTTGACGCTGATATGATTCCCACGCGACATTTTTTGCGTGCCCAGATACCGCACTTGCTTCTCGATCCAAAAATGGGCTTCACTTGTCCCGCGGCAGTATGTTTATCAGCCCCAAGAGGACTACCCTTAGCTGATCCTTGCAGACCTTTTACAACAATCCTACAAATGATCCACTCTTTCAAACTCAAACCAACGTCAACAAGTTCGACGAGTATATCAAGGATAGGATGAACTCCGCATGGTGCACAGGATCTGGTATGCCCAGCCGATATTCAACTCAGAGATAACTGCTGACTTCTATACTTAGGTTGGGTCATGAGACGAGCTGCCTTGGACTCCGTGGATGGGTTTCCTGGTGAAACACTATCAGAGGATGTTCATTGCTCCAACAAGCAAATTGGCAAAGGGTGGAACGCAGCTTTTATTGCTGAGTCTTTACAATATGGGTTGATGCCAGAGTCTTACCATGGACATTTAAAACAACACAGGAGATGGAAACTCGGTGGCTTGCAATGCGGTCTCGCGATGAAGCTTTGCCTTTTTGGCGAGGATGCGAAGGGTCTGGGCATTTTCCAACGATTGTATGGGGCCTATTATCCTATCAAGTCCATCACCGCAATGTTTGCTACGTTTGGACTTTTGACTTCGCCTGTTATACTTATGGCCGACATCCCAGTTGTTGTCTTTCCTGGAATTTCGGAACTGAGACTCTTGACCCGAGCTGCATGCGCAGCGTATGCCTGTGGCTGGCTATTGAGGCTTCACATGTCAGTTTTGACTGGCTACAAGGCTTCGTTCATGGAGCTCTCAACTGAGATCTGGATGGCACCATGTAAGTCTAACCTTTCCGGCCTGGTTCTTCAAATGTGCTGACAATGGAACTAGATCATACCTTGACGCAAATTCAAACCTTCTTCCTTCCCAAAGGTCTGGGAGGAAAGATCACGCGTTTTATTCCAACAGGAACAATTCAAGATGAGCTCAAAGAGAGAGACAAGAGCAACCGGGCACCACTCTATCGTCGGCTAAGCAATATCCTTTTCCAACAAGGCGCCATATTCCATCTCCTCTATGTGGTGGCGTGTCTTGCTGCCACCGCTGTTGTTGTCACAAGAGCTTATTCAAGATTTCCCCAAGACACCATGGCCTTCCGCTTGTATCTTCTTACCCACATAGGATGGGCTCCTTTACCTTGGCTCATGACTGGGGCTGCCTGTTTGACACCAATTCGGTACGCAATATTTCCTCCAAATGTCGCGCCGAGGGACGAGCTTTTGTCCAGAGACCCTAAGTCCCAGGTCGCCTACCCAGTTGAGACAGCAAAGCGGGTCCCTTGGAAATTCGATTTATTTGGGTATGAGAACATCCCTCTGGCTGTATTATTATACAGTGTTGGTTTGTTTTACAGCACTAGGTGGTGGTGACGAGGACCAATTCTGCCGTCAAATGACCTCTCGGTTAGCTTTGTGGTTTGGCTTTTGAGATGTGGGGTTCCGCCCTAGGCTAGACCGACTCAATCGTTAATTGACTTTATTAAATTCAGATGTGTAAATTACTTAGGCGAGGTTGATTCAAATATATCACGATTATACCTTTTCAAATACACTTTCGCTCTCAAAGTCAGCACTAATTACTATATTCTCTCGCGAGATCGAATTGAAAGCCCTCTGGTAAAAATAAACTACATGGGCATTCCATCCTATCTTTAGGGTTAGTTCCGAACTACAAAAATGATTGACGCCGCTCATCATAAGATCGACGAATTATGATGTGCGTCACGATATAGAACTTGTTCTCCAGTATTGAAAAGTTTGCCATGGTCCTTCGCTGGCTGCTAGAGGGATAAACAACCAAGCACTGTCGTTTAGGTTAACGGTGTCTTGTTTTAATCTACTTGTGACCTTGTTAGACAACAGATCAGATTACCGGTCTCCGATGAACTTTCCATCTCATGTGAACCCTAATGAAAATCCGTGCCGAATTAAACTTACAGTTGCCAAGTTGTTGCCGCTCGTACTTTTCCCACGCCAATCGAGCGTTTTTTTTGGTGGAGCTCAGGCAGAAAGAAATAACGTTTGTTACGAACCAACACAACAGCATCCAGAGCTTTAAGGTTGGCCTTGGGGTTTCATACCACACAAAGGGGGCGAAGATTGGACGACGGGATATGCCGGAAGCCGAGTATTCATGACAATCTGCTCAGCCGCATCGTGACTCGCTTTTGATGTTACTACAGACTTTATGTCATCCTAGGCGTAACAAACGTTATTTTCCCGCCTGAGCTCTACTGGTACTAAGAAAACAACGTCTGACTGTATTGCTGACTACAGATTTCTCAGACAGAACACTGTAAGGACCCTTTCAATTACCGAAAACTTTAAAATTTAGAAAATACCTTTGAAGCCCTTTTTGGCATTCCCAGAGTCGAGTATTTATCTACCCTTTTCTTGAACCATAGTAGAAGGGCCCTTGCATCAATTCTTCACACTAGCTGTAATATACTTGGTGATTTAGAATTGAATACACTAGTGACAGGCCATGGTGAGAATGAAAATGCTCCGCTACTGTGACGCGCGAGTGGGGGTACGCATCTGGATTGTTTCGGAATCAGATGAAACACCACGAGGTACAGCAGAACCAAAGTACTAAAAATCCCAACGATAAAAGCTTAAATTCTTGAGTCGAAATTCCTAGAAGAGCTCGCAATCAACGGGAACCTACCTGGATCGTTCTGAAAAAAACTTTAAATAACCGTTACTGGTAGTTGTGCAAGGTACTCCCGGACATACCGGTTCCAACCACAACCCTTTTTTGCCTTTCCACGTCGTAATGTCACTGAGTCTTCCTGTCAATCTCAGACCAGTCAAGACAAACTTTTAATATCAACAAGCAAGTAATCACAATGATTCACCTTCCCTCTCGTCTTCGATTCTTGCTGCTTGGAACAACTGCTATCCTCGTCTTCTTCATCAGCTTCAACAGAACTTCTTCCTTTACCCCAACACTGAAGACAAAATCTTGGATATCAAAACTCTCACACCAGGAGTCTGCCCAAGAAGGGAAAACAATCCCCAACATCGCGCACTACATTTGGATCCTCGATCCCAAGAAAGAAAACCCAACTCTCGAATTCCAATTCAAACACTTCCTCTCCCTCTACTCCACCTTCCAATATCTCAACCCCACAATCATATACCTCCACACAAATGCAAATACCACAGTACTCTCCCTCGCAAAAGCAAACGGAACTTACTGGACCCGCAAAATATTCCAGATTCCTCACTTGAAAGTTCTCCAGGTCGAACCCCCTTCAACAACCAACAAAGGGCGAGAGATCAAAGCTTTAGAACACCAATCAGACTTCTTGCGGCCTTCTATACTGCACAGTCATGGTGGAATATACATAGATTTCGACATCATTCCTCTCCGTTCCTTCTCTCCTCTCCTCTCCATGGGATTTTCAAATGTGTTCGGTCACGAACTATGGGAGAAAGTGAACAATGGTCTCATGATGTCGGTGAAAGGAAGCAGGTTAATGAGGATCTACGATAAAGAGCAGCATGAATTTTATGATGGAGAATGGACGAGTCACAGTGTTGAGTTACTCACGAAATTGGCTGCTGCTTTAACCCCGATTGAGGGCCAAGTTCTGGTGATGGAGAGGAAGGCATTTATTCCTGATGGGTGGCATCCTAAGGAGCATACAGCTTTGTTTCTGAATCATGAGAGGCCGAAGGGTTGGTACAGTAAGTCAGATACGACCGAGCAGAGTAGAATCGAAATTGGTGTGGATGGTGATATCGAAGAATTCTGGAACATGTCAAAGTCGAGGAAAAAAGAGGATTGGGAATTAGACTACTCGAGCTCATACACAATTCATGCCTTGAGTCCGCATCGGGAGGCACGAACGAAGAATTGTAAAGATATTGATTGGGATTATGTTATGGAAAGGCGGAGTAATTATGCGATACAGATATATCCTGTGCTCTGGGAGGCGGTTAATAGTGGCTTCATTGATAGTGCATCGGAATATCATAAGTAGGAATCAACATATCTAACTTGACCCATAATGATTATTCCAAGCTGACAACATTTTATCAAGTTGACGAAGATTATGGGAAAGGGAGCAACGTCTCTATTTTTGATAGGTGGTGGGGTGGAATGAACCTGACAGTATTTTCTAACAACCTGGGGGATGATTAAAATAGAAGGCAGGAGTGTGTTTGCCTTTGGAATAAAATGAACCAGACACTGGTTATGTTCCGTGTTGGGGAATTGGCTGCGGGACGGCTATTTTTTGTGACATGGGATAGCCATCACTCGCTTTATAATCAACGAGTCTAAGAGCTATTTGCAAAAGCGCCCGACGAAGATATTCTAGCTTGCACAAATCTTTTGAAAGATTTCAAGAGTACATTGAGGATGTCTTCAGTCTAAAATCCAAGTTTTCTGCTCTCGAGACCAATACATCAACGTCGCATCTAGAGGCTCGCATGATGTCCTATCCCCTCCACACTAGCTCCATTCTAGCAAGCCTTATCCCCTTCCCTAGCCTAGCGTGTTATCAAGTAACCCGCTCCTATCATACCAAATAGAGGACTCTATCCTTTCTCATCCCAGTTTCCAGGTTGAACAAGGCAGGTAAACCCCAAGAACTGAAAGATATCCATTCTACGGCAGTCTAATGGCCAAACCCTTGCGACCTATGAAAAAAGATCACAAACTCATTAAATGAAGCGTGGTATTTTATGAAAGACTTATATCCAATACAAAAAATTACCTCACATACAAAACTTCTTGAAACCTTCAAACTGCCCCTCAATCACCTCCAGCGCTTCCCTCAAAACCCCCACAACCTCTCCTTTTCCTTCGAAGTTGCCCAAAATCCCTTTGGCGCCTCCCAAGAGCATCCCAACTCGATTTCCCCACCCCATAAACACCTCCAAATTCACAAACAGCATACTTCCCAACACCAGAACCTCCCATTTTCCTTGTTTCAATAATTTATTTGCTTCCCGAATAGCTAGGTTGTACTGCTGCAATCCAAACTCACGTGCCTCGACCGAGTAAGGGGAGGGATGGTAATGAGTTCGAGACAATGCACCAAGCGCGAGGGCGGCATGGAAGACCGAGGGCTCAGTATGAGTGTTTTGGAGAAGTAGTGTTGTCCAAGAGGGAGAGAAGTAGATACTCGATTCCGGGATGTTGATTTCTAGGAAGTAATCTAGGTGGTGAGATTTCGATGGAGATAGAATTGTGTGGGGGTGTGGGTTTGGCGAGCGGGAGAGTTGAGGGGCAGGGGATTTTGAGAACTCGCATACACGAGAGGTTGAGAAACAGGGTGTGCATGTTGGCTTTTTCTCGTCGCATTTTTTGTGTCGAATTCTTGGTGGGTTCTTAATGTTAGGATTTGGGATGATTGGGATTTGGGATGGGAGTACTGACTTGCAGGTTTGACATCCGGTTTTCACTTTTGTCACCCCCTTTGCCTTGATTCGAGACTTTTTATGTGGGGGCCTGTCTTTTAACGGGTCTTTCATTATGTTATTTTAGGTTAGTCTGTTTGATAGAAGAAACTTCTTTATGTTGGAGAGCGAAAAGGAATGAGTTGAGGAGATACCACGAGATGTGGAATAAAGGTGGGGATAATTTTGAAGTAATCATTTTATTGGCTGCAGCGTAAGTTGAAACTTGCACTACGCCCCTTTCGTCCGGTCTACGCTCACAGACTTCCACTATAGTGCATACATCACAACGACCATTGTTTTCCAAAGGGCTACAAAGATGAGCTTCATTGGATGTAGCGTAAGTGGTAAGCCCATGACAACTCCAACTGGGGTTTCTTGCCAAAATTGAACTTGAATTCTTCGGCCTCGCTTTGTAGCATTTGAACTTTACGCCAAAACCAACCAGCAGTCTGCCCAGATTGACTCCATCCTCGTTATATGCATTTCCGGTATGTGTAGATATCTGGCGGATCCACACGAATACTTGTTCTCGACAGGGTGAACTATGAGAAGATACGCCGAAACCAGTCAAAAGTTCCGGTGTTTCCGATCCTTCCTCCATACAGAGTTGTTTTGCTTCAGAGAAAAACCATATAAACCTAGGCAGACGCTGACTCTCAAGTCACAGCCCCATTAATCTATCCTCATTGTTCTTTAAACTAAATTTTTAAAATGTCCCAACCAGCCCCCTTTAAGATAGCCATTTCGGAATCTCGTCTTGAGCGACTCACCCAGAAACTGGCCCTCACCGATTTTCCACCTTCAACCACGACGTCCCCAGACGATTGGTCTCGAGGTGTTCCCATTCCGGAACTTGTTCGTCTAGTTAAATACTGGCAAAACACCTACTCGTGGCGCACTGAAGAAGCGGCTCTCAATAAGATTCCTCAATTTACGACACCCGTCCAAGTTGACGGATTCGGAGAGTATAACATCCACTTCATTCATAAGAAGAGTTCTGCAGATAAAAATGCCATTCCACTGTTGTTTCTCCACGGATGGCCAGGGACCTTTCTGGAAGTATCCAAAATGATAGGTCCTTTGGCTGAGGAAACGGATGTGACTTTTCATGTTGTTGCGCCTAGCTTGGTCGATTTTGGCTTTTCTGATGCGAGTCGAAAGGTAAGTAAAAGCGACCTCCCAGAAAAGATGCGGACCTAATCAACAAATTTTGACCTCATGCAGGAAGGATTTAATATCGGCCAACATGCTGAAGTGTACCATAAACTGATGCTTTCCCTCGGTTACTCGAAATATGGTTCGTTTGTCCCTCGCATTTTGTCATGCTAATCGCCTCGCTTATACTAGGTAGCTCAACTGACATTTCAAAAGCCGTTCAAGGAGGAGACTTTGGGTATCTGATCACCCGCACGATAGCTAAGAACTACAGCTCTAGTGTGCTTGCTTACCACCTAAACAATTGTGCTCCCGCTGCCCCACCAGAAACCACACCGCCGACACCCCTTACCCCTTCAGACATCGCATCCCTCGGGAAAACCCAAGCATTCTTCTCCGAAGGGGGAGGCTACTTGCGTCTACTCTCCACCAAGCCCCTTTCAATCTCCCCTTCCTTAACCGATTCCCCCGTCGGCCTTCTAGCCTTCATCTACACCAAGCTTCATGACTGGACCGATGCCTACCCCTTCACCGACGACGAAATCCTGACTTGGGTCTCAATCTACTACTTCTCAACCGCTGGACCTGGAGCGCCGGGAAACTTTTATTTTGAGACTGAACACAGTAAGCCTGCTGGGTTCGAAGCTACGCAGGGGTACATTGACGTTCTGGTTGGACTTGCAAGGTTTGAAAAGGATGTTATGTTGTTTCCAAAAGCTTGGAATAAGACATTGGGGAATGTGGTATATGAGAGTGTTTATGAGAAGGGGGGTCATTTTGCGGGATGGGAGCGACCGGATGCTTTAGTGGGGGATTTGAGGAAGATGTTTGCAGTGGGGGGTCCTGTATTTGGTTTGCTTCACGACGAGTGATGTGGAGAGTAGTTTTCAATTGATTTGTCTCTCTAGAATGATTGAGTAGATACTTTAGTTTGTTTTTGACATTCTTAAATTTGAATCTTTCCGCTTGTGCAAGTTCTAGCAAGCTTATGGTGAGTTTCTACCATGGTAAGTAACATGTTTCCCTATAGGGATATGCCTCCACTTGACTTGTCTGATTTGCTTCTCGAAACCCCCCCCCCTTTCTTTTGTAATGTCCGTGGATCCAAAATGGAGAATAAAGGTTGGCGTTTAAAGAACCCGGACAAATTTTCCGTAGGTATCATTTAATACTTCCCTTGGTACGAGTAAAATATCTCCTACTCAAGACTGCGAGGAACATCCTACTTGTTTGGCTGTGTTGGAATCTCGATGAATTTCCACTCTAGGATACCATCAAGAATCCAGGTGAAGAGCTCTTTTCAAAAATGCCTCAAACTCACGAAAGTTTTGACGAGAAAAGTTATTTATCTTTAAGTCGTTTCCAGCTCTCAACCTAATAGTTATGGTATCACGACCTGCTGGACCTATCTCTTAGGGACTTTTTACGTTCAACGTGGCCCTGTTGAAGTGAGACTTGGAAGGACAATATTTCAAGATGAGCGCCACAATCGACAAATGGGAAATGTGCGAGATAGTATATATTAGTATATCGCTATATATAGAGAGCGTGGCTGACATAACACATCAATGAAACAAAGATTGAACAAGAGACCGAAATTCCCTGTAGAAAAAAAGAAATGCATTCTTGTTTCCTCCATCTCTCCAACGTACACCCAGACTGCTTAACCCTTCCAAGGTGCCACGATAGCTCTAGAAGACAAATCAGTTAGCTTCCATTTGACTGGAAATAAGAATCTCCCCTCTGAACCTGACGTACTTACTTAACCAGCGTAAGAAGCAACAGCATTCGCAACTCCGCCTCCAAAGTTATAGCATTGTCCCATCTTGAAGTTATTTGTTCCGCTATCGACATAGCCAGAACCAATAGCGCCGGGAAGACTTCCACAGTTATCGGGTGCGAAGAAGTACCCCTTTTGATGGGTACCTCCCCAAGTGGTGATTTTGTAAGACTTGAAGGCATTAGGCCAGGTTGCACAGGTGTTGTCATAGATATTGACCTAGAATTGGGACGTCAGTTGTTGTTTAATTTGAAGAGAATCGGTATGGATTTTGCACGGAAGAAAAGAACGGTGTCTGGGACGATTGGAGGAAATAACAACGGGAGAAGAGTGTCCCTATTACATACACCACTTTGGACAACGCCGTCGCAGCTGTTGCCACTGAAGGTGTCAATGACGAAAGCTGATCCAGTAGCAGTGAGACCTGCTAAAATGGCGAGGGATGAAGTGAGTGAGAATTGCATTTTGAAGGTGAAAATTTTCGAAAGTTGATAGGCCTGAAATAATAGAGGTGAACAAAGAGGCTTGATATTGTAGATGATGTGGAGATGCTGTGTTGTTGAGATTTTGAGTAGCAGAAAACGAGGTTTATATACCTGATTTGCTTCAACATTGATGGACGGTTACCACGCGGCCTCCGTTAGTGATCATTACAACTTTGACAATGCGATGCTAGGGGGATTTTCTTTGAAAGCTGTCCGGTCCTTCCGCAAATTCCAATTTAACCAACTTTGACAATGTTCATTGTCGATCGCTGAGAATTATAATATCTCAAAGCTCCGTGTGATGTAAAAGAACCTCACTTCGGAGGCTTAAGGCTGACCTTTCCAAGTTTTACAGTCTCGGTTTCCTCGTTGGGGTTTGAATCAGATCCAAGCTTATTCAGCTTATGAAGGTGTACAAGTCTAATGTCAGAAAGTATACTAGTGTACGAAAGGGAGAGGCTCAGACGAAGCGAGTTGTCTGACTTATTAGGTAAGGGTTGGTAGTGCAAGGTTTCAATTTTAAGCTTTATTTTCATTTCGCTCCTACAAATGACAGAAGAGAGAAGTTCATCAATTGGAAAGTCTGATGGAAATCCCAGGTTTCAGTTTGTGGTGGTGGGCCGGGGGGGTTATGAACTCAAAGGGCGTGCTCCAAAAGCGATGGAATCGACCGCATTACAGCGGGTGCTGTGTTTCAGATAGTTGAATATGTATACAAATGGAGTGAAATCGTAGAAGTTCAGAAACGTTAATCTGAGATTTGGAAAGATGAAAAAAGATGTCACGGATATAATTACACCTTTAATTCCAGACTTTACACACTTGAGATTTCCACATGACTAGTAGAACACCCGGCTCGAGACTTCTGACACAAGAGGCACCAGGTATATGCCAAGTAACTAAACGGTAACTCATACATATGTGAAAAGGCTTTTGAGAAAAAGTGTCCATGTGTGCAATCCCCTTTCGACCTTGTACTTGTGCACAAATCTCAGAAATCTGAAATAAATCGCTCCTAAACAGTCCCCGTAACCAGGAGTTTTTGTCTGAATTATTATTTCCTTCCACAGGTGGGTGCTAATCAGAAAAAAATAAAGGTTTACGGAAATTTCAGTCACACCCCCAGCACTTGTCACGTGAGCCAACAACTTCCCCTCACTGAATGCTACCTTTTGTCAACAATTAATGATCACTTGAAATTATTTGAAATTATGAAGAGGGTGTTCCAAGGATTGGGTACACAAATTGTCGGAATCCGAGTCCCGTGACAGCTGGTGGAGTATTCAGCTGACGTGAGGACTAGACCTACAATCTCACTAAACTCTCCGTTCATTCACATCCTCTCAGCAACACCATGAAAGATGGATGTAGTATCTCAACGAATATCCTCTCTGTGTTATCAATGTCACTGGTTTCGATGCGCATCAAGTGGAATCAACTCTCATCATAGCTGGCATAAATTACGGCCCTCATATTTTACAGATTTCAGCTCGAGAACAGAAGCTGCCGAGATCCGATCTTTGTTGGATCTTTCTATCTGAGTTCTTTTATTCGGCACCTGTATGAGGATCTTTGAGCATTTTACATTATCACATTCAGGTCAGCTTCTCTCTTCTGCTCAGCTCGAGCCATATTACCTTGCCATTCGGGGAGATAGGTAGAGAAACGGTTGCGGTCGCGCCCTCCATTTTCACTTAGCCTTCAACTCCACGACTCTACCAAACTGACGCAAAACGGCCCCTTCCCTCCTTCTACGAAACCGAAATAAAAGCGCGAATCCCGGCGCCTCCGCTCTTCTTTTTTGTATTTCCCACTACCAAAAGTCGAAGAACGATTCAGGTGAAATACAAATACCTGGCTCGCCGACATCATCTTTTCCCATGGTAGATCCATGGAAAATATCCGTATTGAACCCTACTCGGAGACGGGAATTTGTAGTGAGCACTTGGGTCTTGTGCAACATTCGTCTGGAATGGCTAAGTTGATGCGGTCGGCAGTTGCACTTCCAAATCTATTTTAATTTATCCACATCATCGCTAAATCACAATTGCGGGGAAATCCCCCAGGGGGTAGAAGGTTATTTCGATGTCAAATACCTTGCGTTTCATTGTCATTAATGGCTATCATGAGGTTCTGCTAAGCTATTGGACCGATTTGATCTCAATTTGTGTTTCCGGTCGCCAAGGTTGATGAATTATCCCAATCCCCTCATTTTGGATCTTGCTGAAACGATAACTGGTTTGCCCAGTCTGATGAAGTCATCATTGCTTGGAAAATTGTATTGCCGCAATTCAATTAGGCTTCGGATTCTTAAGTTGGAGGAGCGATTGAGCCGTCAACCTCTCCTTAAACAAATGCTACTCCCCGATGATTATTTTGTTTCTGAATAATCAACTTATACGACGAAGAATTTTTTTGGTATTCAAAAATGTCCTCTAAAATGTCAATCATTCGTGGCTTTGCCCTCATATTGCTTTTGGGATTTGCCAGCGCAGCTCCCGAATTGAAGAAGCGCGCCTGCCCTGCCATCACCCCAAGGGCCAACCCTTCTATGGCATCTGGGTATACCGCAAAGGTTGTGATGAATGGGCTGAAGAATCCGCGAGAGATCGTGTTTGATCCTTTGGGGAATTTATTGGCCCTTGAACAAGGAGGTGGGGGTGTGAGATATATTAAATTGACTGACAATGGAGGAACTGATGTCTGCTCGGCATCTTCGAAGACGCTCATCAGTGACAGAACTGTACGTGTCTAACTGGCTTTCATTCGTTCTTTCTGGTTCGAAATCTTCAAAGTCATTATCCCAGTTGGTGCAGAATGCTAAATCTTCCGCAGCTCAACCATGGCCTCGAACTCACACCCGACGGAAAAACACTTTTCGTATCTTCGGTCGCAAGTGTTTTCGCTTACCCATATGATGCAGCCGCTGGCACTGTCGGAACAAAGGCTACAGTCATCACAGGCATGAGCATCAGTGGATCTTATCATTTGACACGAACACTTCGCATTCCGTCGACCAACCCCGACTTACTTCTTGTTCAAGTTGGTTCGAATGGAAATATAGACAGCCCAACTACTGCTTCTAGTTCAGGACGTTCTCAAGTCCGTGTCTTTAACATCGCCTCCATTCTTGCAACTCCAACAGCTTACACAAGCGGTGCAGTGCTGGCATATGGATTGAGAAATAGTGTTGGCTGGGGTGTAAACCCCAAGACTGGGGGAGTTGTAAGTACCCAAATGAAATACCCCGAAAGGATGCAACTAATTGTTTTTACTAGTGGTCCGTAGAGAATTCAGCAGATGATATCAAGAAAGGAGGGGCTGATGTGCATACTAACAACCCCGCTGAAGAGCTTAATTACCACGGTCTCGCAAACGATACCACTTCTGCTCAGTATGGTCAGAACTACGGTTACCCCTCTTGTTTTGCCATTTGGGACACTGGATCTATCAAAGGAACCGTCGGACAACAGGTCGGCAATGACTTATCAGTGGGAGCTTCAACAGACGCGGATTGCGCTAAAAAGACCGCCCCAAGATTAGTATTCCCCGCCCACACGGCACCTTTAGATATCAAGTTCAAGAAGGATGGTAGTGCTGCTTATATCACCTTCCATGGTAGTTGGTATGTTCCTTGCTCTCCGTGCTCCTCTTTCCCCCGCTCGTCCAATTTGAATGGTGAGAATCTGAACTAACCAACCAAACCAGGGACCGAAATCCACCAGATGGATACCGTCTCTCGAGAATTGCTTTTGGTGCCGATGGTCAACCGACAGCAGCCAGTACAAGCAACTCGGCAGCAGTTAATATCATGCAAAACTCGAACACAGGATCTTGTCCCAATTCTTGCTTTAGACCTACAGGATTGGCATGGGATAGCAAAGATAGGTTGTTCATGACTAGTGATACTACCAATGAGATTTTTGTCATTGGTGGTGCTTGAATGAGAGCAGTTCCGAGAGGATTGGGCGGGAAATGGGGGTTGTAGGTGAGATGGTTCCGTGGATGGATTTTGGTCTGGGGTGGTTGAGGAACTGTAAGGGTTATAGTATTTATATATGAGCCTTGCAATATTTTCAAAAGAATTGTTTTCTAGTCCGCTACCATTGATTTCAGGGATCACGCCATGACACGACGTCCCACCCTTTTCCCATGTCGAGATAATCTAGTTAAGTTCCTTGTTCCATATTTTAGTTCTATTTCAGCCGAACGAGAGTGAACGGTAGCTATCTAGAAGAGTGGTAATTCTATTTAACAAGGTATTCCTTTGGAAAAATTACAACTCTCAAGTTTGACTCAATCACCACTTCCCATATTTCACTTTTGGGGTCGGAAACCCTTTCTAACATGCTAGTTGAATTGAATTTGATCAAGTCCCTCCTAGGTGTCCCTAAATGGTTTGCGATTCTTTTCTTTGGCCGCATCCACATTATATGCAGGCAATCTTTGATGAGGGGAGTCCTTTGTACCCTATCCTAAGTGAACTATTCTCGACCAGAAAGAACTGTTCACGGGGATTTTCGATATAGCTCATTTCAAAATTGGGATGGATTATGACCGATTGTAGAGTATGGTTGGTGATTATGAAGGTGGGGATGTTCTCGTTGCCGATGCAGGGAATCTGTGTTTTCATCGTTGGAGGCCTCTCATGAAACCCTGATAGGTCTTAATTGTCTTAGAGGCTTGGGGGAACCAATCTCAAATATATATGGTCCTGATAAATAAGTGGCGGAGGCCAAAGCTCCTTCAAACACATGTGAGGGCACTTACAACTGCTTTCTCAGTGACACCAATAGGAAGGCACTGAAAGTGATCCAGCCAGTTGAGGCATATCCCAATCGTTTTACCACCCAAAACTACTTTGTGAGTAAACAATTTGTAAACAAGGAGTAAAAGGAACCGTGGTCAATTGATGAAATATGTATGTCATTTTGCTGGAAAGTCAAGCGATACATCTCTCGTGTGCTCGCTGGTATGAGTTTGCACAGTTGCAATATACCTCCCTCACCCCTCCTTGAAAATTGGCACCTATGCCGTACCCTATTCTCCTGACCCCCATTCAATATGAGCTTTTCCAAAGTGTGGAATTCTTCTGGGATCCTTAAATTATCAAATTCTTCCAAGAATTGATTTTCACTTCTTGAAATTTCGGTTAAGTTTCAGAAATCCACCTCATTCTTATCGCAGCCACATGAATCACTTCGAATACAGACCGTAAGTTTGATTGGGATATGATATACCAGTGCAAAGTAAGAATGTTAATTTTGGAAAGTTAACCAACTGTTGTGTGATTCAAAGTATCGTTGGAGTCACCCTGGGTCGGGGATCGTGTTGGGATTTCAATGAATCAATTTATGGTGGTAATTACGTCTAAGGAAGGAAGTGTGAGGCACTCTGAGACTATCTACATGTTCCCCCAGCTCCGTGGGTCACGTGGTGTACCCACAACACCAACCATATCAGTCATCCCTGACCGCAAGCAAAGCAGCATCTTTCCTCGATCAGGAAACTCGCCGACAGATCAAAGAACACCTTCCAAGCAGGTGAAAAGAATACTTTTCTCGCCCCCAGGGTAATTCCAGACTCGTTGCAATTATCATCCCCACAAAAAGAAAAACCTTTGAGTGGATACGAGCGAGGTGGTACTCGCGATAGTACCTTCGTGCTTAAAGAGTCTCATGTCCGCTAATGAAAGCCATGACCGGAAGCCATGACCGGTTGAAATGAATCGATATTTCAAGGTCTCCAGTGTTGAAGAACTTAGTATGGAAGAAATACTATGTTGTCATTCGTCCTATTGGCGCCCACAGCGACATTGATAAACCTCTGAACCGCATTTATAGCACCATTCCGCATTACAAACGCAGCTATCTATATTAGCGAATGAAACTTATGGTCATTAGAATAATAAAAACTTACACCATGTGATTGCAGCCTTCCATCTTCTCTGCCATCTCACCACACATGTAGCACTTCTGCCACCCACATGCCTTTGCCAAAACCATGAATCGGTGCTCATCCTCATTTCTCTTGCACTCTCCTTGATGCACCTCTATCTTGCATCCCATACAAGTCCGGTGTTTGCACTCTGAGCATGTTCCTACTCCATCCGATTCATCGCTTTTGCTGATAATTGCGGAACATGATGCTCTATAGCAATATTGTTTCGGTATGCGGCGTTCATATACTTTGATTTGGTATTGTGACCGGATTTTTTTGGATAAAAGGTCAAAGACATCTTCAAAAATAGGACGCCCGCAGCATCTTGGTTGGATGTGTGTTTGGCCCATGATAAAGTTGTTGATCTGTGTATGCGCACAAATACGACAGTATATGTGGTCGCAGGCTATGCATGTTACCTCGTCCCACGGAAATTCTTCCATGCAGCTGTCATAACTCGTCGTATCTTCGTCTGCGTCCTCCTAGTCTTCTGATGCCATTTTGTCTGTGGTCCAGCTCAAGGTTCTGGATAAAGGTTTCGCACGATTGGCACTCAGAGTTTTTTGAGAACGGACGAGTCTTCCGCAACGACAGCAACTATCTTGGATTCAAGTCCGGTGGATGTGTGGGCTGCTGAAATATTAATGGATGTTCTGCGTACGGGTGTTGTTGGAAGACCGATGATGATGGCTGGAGAGAAAAATACGGAAGGTACTCAGGTATTTACGACCGAAAATTCGCTTGAAACAGAACTTCAGTGAATCTCAATGTCAACAAAGGTAGAAGAGAAGAAGAAACGAGACCCGCTTCACGATCGTTGTTCAACTAGAACATACCCGACGGAAACCCTCACCATGCTAAAGTCTGGAACATCAATTCGAAAGCTGCGGATAATGAGGATCGCTAAAGTCACTTTCAAGACATCTAATATAGCAAAGCTGAAGAGTTCTTTCCCAATCAAGATTTGTCGCATAGCACCCACGCTAGTTCCAGCAGGTTCCAATGCGCCTGCCGTTTAATTTAGCATGCTGAGAGTCACTGTGTATAACTTGTATGAAGTATAATGTTTGGGAACATTAAGTTCTACTTCTCGCCTAGCAATACATTTTTTTTAAAAAAACAAATCTTTGTTAATTTGTGGATCATGAGCGCACTTTGACAAGTCAAGGAACTATGACCATCTCACTGGCAAAAGTACAGTCTACGAAAGTGGGTTTTCCCCGTCTTTGAATCAAGGAACTTATCTTGTGGCAGGGGGTAGATACAAAATGCGTCAAGTATGCAGAAGCATCCTAAGATATGTTTGAACCTCCTTTTTCTAAACATCTGAAAGATCCTAGCTAATCTTTTGGCGGTTTCACCAAAAATTCAACAAGTTTTCGTGTATCATATTACAGAATCAATGCTCTCATTTGCGTCTCGTGGTCGGATACTCTCCATGTAGTTTCCCTATAACAGGGCTCCTGGTAAGCTTCTAAAAGAAAAAGAATAACAATAATAAAATGACCAATAAATCCCATATGCCAAAACAAAAATAATTGCGTATCCTAATCACCACCGTTCTGTCCATCTCCTGCCAATATCCCGAAGAATCTAGTGTAAGTACCACAAACTAGAGTAACTTATCCTTTTAGTGGTTGAAGATATAGTGATACCCACAGCCTCATAATGTAAAGTGCAGCGACCGCAACTCTTCTTCAGTGTTCGAACCGTTTCACAGGTCTTTGTTAGATCTCGGCCTTGTGTGCAAAACTTCCTTGTTGTCCATCTCTGCGTTCACTCGTCGGTATAGTCTTCCACTTCTTCCTCTACGTCGTTCGAACAGCGGCATCTTCTCGACTTTTTACCACACAAATAGCACCACTGGGCATCGCATACGCAGCTATTCACATTAGCAAGTCTGTACTGTAACTACCAAGAAAACCTACGTCATATGAAGACAACCCGAGATCTTTTCCACCATCTCACCACAGCTGGGACATTCTTTCCTGCGGCAAATTTCGGAGTCAGTAATGCCGTTCTAAGAAACGGGAGAAAAGACAATTTTAGGTGGGAGACTGTGATGCTCGAGGTGAAATGCTGTCCTGCTTAACCTAAAACAACCTGAGAGAGGAAACAATAACTCGGAGAACACTTACCATCCAGACTTTTTTGCAAGTTCCAGAAATTTCTTCGTGTCGTCATCATGTTTCTTGCATTCCCCTCTATGTGCCCTCTTTTTGCAATTGATACAGGTTCGAGCGTAACAGACCGGACACGTGCCAATTCCGTCCTTGTTGATATCAATGTTGCGGAGAAAAGCGGAACAAGCTGCTCTTGAACAATACCTCTTGATATCCTGACAAAACTCCTCCTTTTTCTGTGCGTATCGTGCGATAGTCTCGGCAGGTAAGAAAGAGGCGAGGTCAGCCCCTAACTTAATTGGTATCCTGCAGCATCTTGATGGGAATCGTACCGTGCCCTTTAGTGCATTATCAACAACGATTTTAACACAATCTTCACAGTAGCTGTGCCAACAAGTTTCCAAATGTGATAACTTGGACGTTGGGAAAGATTGAAAGCAGATGTTGCATCTTGAAGTTTGGGGGTCGTGGCTGCGCGAAGGGAATTTGGCGGAAGATGTTTCCCAAGGAGGGATTAGTGAGAGCTCTTGAAAATTGTCCTTGTCATCCTTGGCGTGGGGTTCGTTTGTGTTTTGGTTCATGGTTCTGACTGGAAGTTTGGAGAGTTGTCTTGGTAATGTACATGTGGCGGTTTCCGGTTCCGACCGTGGAAGTTGAAGACAAATTTATGCCGAGATGCGCGATGGGTAGATGCGTTTTGTGGGGGATGATGATGGGCATCTATATAATCAACAGGTTGAACACTGGCCTAAGAGGGAAAGGTGACAATACTTTGGTGAATCTGGAGTTGTACTGAAGTGTTTCAGCGTAATAAGAAAAATGTTTCTTCACCACTATTTTGTGTTGGGATGTAACTAAATGCCCATGTTCGTGCAGTCCCACATAAAAAAAAAATTTAATCCTCAGGTAGCGAGAGCCAATTCCATGCTTGTGTTGCAAATGGACTCGGAGAATGAACCAGGCGCCTTTCTCGGAAGCGAGGCATTGTATGATTGGTTCAAAGTGCTGCGAACATAGCTTTTTTTGTATCTTGACTAGAAGAGACTCTGATATCGTAAGTTCACAAAGTTTAAAGCAATCATGACAAGGAAATGCAAGTCATGAAGCTTGCTTGTATCTATGACCGACTGCCTGAGAGCAAAATGAAAATCGACAAACCTCAAATCAGGAGAGTTGGCTCAGTGATCAAGCAGCTTATTAGTCGTTATGAAATATCCACGTATCCCGCTTGAATTCTAGACTCAATTTCCATCAATCTTAAAACCGAAGGTAGGAGACGGAACACTAACATTTTACTAGTCGGTCGTTTAATATTCAAGAAATTGGAACCAAATACACCCCTAGAAGAACGACCACAACTTAGCCTCACCTAGAGCGTGTCCCTGTGATACCACTAATGCATTGGGTATTGGAAACATCCCCGGCGATCGCGATATATTGGTGGAGCTGCAAAGGAGTATTAGAAACCCCGACAAATCAACCAACTCTTTCCAAAGGACTCTCTTTTATTTTTTTCTCGTATGCATTCGACCAACAATGCATCCGGTAGTGCCCAGGGAGAATCCAAAGACCAGGCGAGGCAGCCCAAAACAGTCCTTCCGTCGCCTTCGACCAAAACGCCGTGAAGGAGGGAGAGGCGATCGGGTTGAAGTGTACGGTCACGTGAAAAGCCAAGGGCGGCGCAGCCTCCCGTCTTCTTTGAAGACTTGACTTGAAACGACAACAACAACATTTCATATCTAAACCTACCTTCATCCATCTAATTCTCATATTCTTGCACCTCGGTCAATCTTATATCTCAAGTGTGCAACATACACCTTACCTTCTTTCACGCAGGAATCATTACTCCCCTTGGTTCCGCATTTCTTTGAGAGAAGGGCAACGGCATCCACAAAATGACGCACGATTCTGGAGATTCCGGCAGTACAGGAGGAGATGCTGAAGTGACTAATGTAGATGAAAGCTCTCACGATCATGTAATTACTTCCGAAGAGCTTTTCCCCGTTTCCCACCTTCAAGTAAGAATTCTCACTCACGTGATGTACCCCTTTAGTACCAAGTCGACTCGCACAACCACCACGACGAGGACCAAAATGGCCATCACCATAATCACGGCAATTCTCACACTATCGAGCGAAGTCCTCCAAACTATGGCTCAATAAACGTGCCTTCGACCCGCTTCACAGCAAGAAGATGGGATACATATTCTAGTAACGCCACCAATGCCACCAATGCCACTTATGCTACCACTGAAATAAATGAAGAGGAAGATGCCTGGGATAGGAAGATTCAAAATTGTGTCAAGGTTGTCTTCGGACTGTTGTTTATTGGTGTTCTTGTTTGTGTTTTTATGGCGTATCAAGAAGGCCATGGTCCGGAATATGGAGAATATCCACCGGAATGGGTTGAATAGGGGAGGAAGTCTTGTTGTGATATCTAAAATGCCGCTTTGTGGAGTTACAGGAGTTGTCGATTTTGGACAGGGGGGACTGGTTTTTTTCTCTTTTCTTTTTGAAAAATGGTACCCTTATTGATATCTAAAAGCGTTCAGTACGGTTGATGCCATCAGGAACGTCATTTTCTCCATTCCAAGATTGCTACAAAGCTTTACGAACAAAAACTTGAGCTGTATGTTAAATATATATTCCAATATTTAAGCTGCGAACGCCGTACGGCGGGGCACTGATAGCCTTGGGACAACTGACTCAGAACACCGATTCAAACGCCGCCTCCCAAAAATTGAAGTATAACCAACCTGTAGCTAAAACCCCTTTGCCCACCGTATTTCGTCCAAACCCCTTAAACAGGACTATCATTCCTCCCCTTCCCCAAGTTCAACCCACTTCCATTCCCATTACCACCATCCCTGACCTTGCCATTCAACCCCTCATTACTACTTTCCCCCTTCCTTTCCCCATCATCCTCCATCTCACTCCCGCCCAAAGAATCCGTACTGACCCTCCTATTCTCCCCCATCCGAATCAAAATCTGTCTCGCCCTCTCCATGGCAATATTATAATCCTGATCAATTTTCTTTAGCGGACTCTGTCCCACGAAAAAACGGAAGGGCGTGTATTTAACCATGAAATCGTGGGGGAGGGTTGCGTAAAGGGCGGAGAAGTGTTTGCGCGTTCGGGAGTTGAATGCTATCATTAGGGAGACGAATATTACGGCGAAGGATATTGGGACTGTGGGGTGTTAGGTACGCTTTGGGGAGAAGGGAAAAGGAAAGGAAAACGGATACTGGAAGGGAGGGGATTAATGAGTGACGCAATGAGGGTAAAATATTAGGGGGAGACTGACGCATGAGACGAAGTTGTTCGTGCAGACCGAGGAGATTGTTCGTCCAATCTGAATTATTCATCCCGAAGAGACTGGTGAAGAAACTGAGAGGGAGGAAGAGGATAGTTACAACTGTGAAGAGCATAACGCTTCGTCCTTGAGAATTTGCCTGAACAGCTCGTTCAAGCGCCAAGCGAGCTTCGATAATGCTAGCTTGTTGCTGTTTGAGTGCAAGTAAACTATGAAGCTGTGGGGAAAACAAGTTAGCTCGATTTCTAATAGCAAAGGTTTGAACTCACCTGCTGGTTTGTCCGCTTGGCTTCCGTCTCCAGATTCTCAATCTCACTCTTCCTTTCTTCTATATGATCAAGCAACTCCTGCGCCCTCAAAATTGTATCAAAATCCACGCGTGGCTCATCGTCATGAATTTGCTTTTGTGTCTTTTCCACCTCGTAGTTAGAGTTCATTTTATCCAGTGCTTTTTTGAAATCCTTCACAACTTGACTTTGCTGTATGAAAATCTGTCTCATCATATGTAACTCTTCAATCACATCCTCACATTCCCTCAGCAAAGCCCCCTCGGGATTAATATTAAGGTAAGTACGATGACTTCTCGACACCTGGTGATGGCTGGATGAGAGGTCTTTCTCAGATTGGCTCCAGAAAAGCTCGTAGGAATCTGTTTTCTTGTGGGTCTGCGACAGGTCAGCTTTATTATGAAATTGAACGAGAGGATTGCTTACGAGACTCGCGACAGCGTTTCCAAAAATATCCATCACTTCGGGTCGGTTGTCTCTGGGCTTCGTTCTATCGAAAAATACGCGAGAACATTGGTCGATTATTACTAAAGCTAGGTCGAAGACGGATTTTATCTCTTCTTCTCCAAGGGCTAGTCTATCACGAAGTGACTTGTGGACTCCGGATGAGTCGGGTTTGTTTCTACCCCATCGTCGGGGGAAACTGGTGAGAATTGTGTGTTCATCGAGGATCCACATCCAAAGTCTTCAGAATGTCAGTTATCAATCCAGTATTGAGAAGGTGGAAATGTTGTTATTTCATACAAAAGAAGTGGAGAATGACAAGATGAGTGAGACTTCAATCAACTTACTGATCCACCATAACAATCCTCCCCTGTGGCCTCCTCCCCCCTCTCGTTCCCCTGTAAACAACCTGATCCCGATCCCTCGTAGCCGTATCATGCAAAGTCCAAAAATAACTCTGATCCAAAGTCCTCCTAACATGCAACGGACTCTTCTTATGCAAGAAATTCCTCAGCAATCTCTCATCGGCTTCGAATTCCATTTGCTCCGCAACCCTCGCCACACTCAGCAAATAATTCCCTAAATGTTTACTCCTCGTTTTTGGGAGGTGACCATGTTCTTTTTCGAAGTGAGTCAGATATTGGAGACGCGTCCAATCGGAGGAAAACCGCTTCTTTTCGAGTTCCATGCGTTTTTGTTGTTCTTCTCGTATTCGAGCGTCCTCTTTGGCTTGGGCTGTGCGGGAGAGGGGGGCTTTGGATTTGCTGAGGGAGGAAATTACTTCTGCCATTTTGATCTGGCGGGATTTGATTTCCCAGTGGAGATATGGCATCTATACCACGATATTAAAATTCTGAACCCTTCATTGGAGAAGGTTATTCCAACTTACGAAAAGTGAAAAGTTTTGAATCTTGGTCGGTGGTTCAAGAGAGCTGTTGGATATTGACTCGGCTGTTAGTGAGGTCACGTTGGAGTTGCCGGATTGTTTTCTTTTTATGCGTGCCTCAATTTGAACGGACAATGGATTCGGATCCCCTAACAACGTGTCAAGGAGAAATATCTAGAAGGATGAGGATACTAACTTTGGATGTCCAAACATCGTGGTCTCATATGCCGAGCATGGACGGGATGCTCGGTCCCGCCGTGTATCTGTCCTTCCCAATTCTGGTATCCCAACAGTCGTTCAGCGGGACCTCTGTTTTTCTTGTCTTTCTCATGTTTCGAATAATAAATCTTGATGAATTTCTGTGAGAGAGTTAGCTCGCTTAGCTATTTAAGATTCGTGTTTTATACCTCAACCCATTCCATATTGTTCGTTGGTAAATGGAAATATCGAATTCGGCCATCTTGTCCTCCAGCGGGCTCAAAAATAGGACCAGTCGGATCATCTTGGTTAAGAAGTTCATCAATTGTTGTTTTCCGCAGTGTAAAAGTCTTGTCATCTGCGCCAGGAAGATATAGAATGGCACCATTGACATTATACCCGGCTTTCACTTGCTCTTCTTTGGCCTTCTCCTTTGCATTATCAGAAGGATTTGAGGATTCTTTGAGTTTCCACTTGGAGATGGCTTCCAGAATTCGTTCTTCGTTCTTGAACATTTCTCGACGATGGGCTCGTTTATTCTCGAGTTCGGACTCATTGGTATCCTGGTTCTCAGGCTGGGAGAAAAGGCTTCCATTAGCTTCTTGCACTTCTTTCTTCCCAAGCACACCAGTAAGCAATATGGACGGCCTCCTGTGGCTACTCTTTTCTAGCACGGCCGTCGAATCAACCTGATTTTCCTTCCCTTTACCATGCTTCCTCTCGAAATGACGTTTCCTCTCATCCAATTCTCTCACCCACTCCTCCCTCGCCCTCCCTCTCGCCTCATTCTTCCACAACGTCCGATAAGTGAGATGTTCCTCCACCAAACTCTTCTTGGTCGGGTTCGCAAAAAATGCAAGCCTCAATATACGAATGCGTTCGATATCGTTCTTAACCCGTTTGGCTTTGTCGGGTCCTAAATCTTTCAAGTATTGCACTCGTTCGTCTTCCCTCATACGCATGTAACAATATATATGATCCGTGTAATCCGCATTTCCATCCGCTACATCTATCTTGCTATCGTACAGCTTCTTCAATTTCGTTAGATCATCAAGTCGTCCGGGGCCGGGTTTATTATATGAGGGGCGCGGGGTGGAATTGGGTGCACTACCTGGGAGAGGTTGTGCTCGTTTGGGAGTTAAGCTTTCTCGTCTGTTGTCCATTATTTTTGGGAAGGGATATAGGGACATGATCGTTTTTGACGGTGAGGGGATCATTATAAATCTATTTTTTCAGCCGCATCTGTTTCCATTCATCGATCGACCTGATCGACGAGGTTTTTCGGAGGTGTGGCCCCTTTGAGGGGGTGCATGAGGATACAAGAACGTCATTGGTCTATTGCACGGCAGAGATAGCCCCCAAATTCGTGATACTACCCTAACTCACCCCGCAGCAGGTCTCCAAGGTGAACAGCCTCGCAAGTTTGAGACAAACAATTGAAGAGTAGGGATGATATAGATTTTCGCAAAAGCTAATTATCATACAAGCAAGGAGCAATAAAGAGAGATTTCAGAGTGCCCTCCAACCTAGCAAGCGACAGAACCGCTGCCAACAGCCCCACAACAAAGTAACTCAAAACTAAGCAACTGTGATAGTAACATTCTGGATAGTACAGCCCTTGGAGGAATAAGTAGCCTTATATGACCCATCAAAGACACTACTCAACCAAGCCACTGCTCTCGACTTTCCATTAGCAACTTCCTCGATGTGCTGACCAATACTATTGCGTTGGTAAAGAATATTCGCATCCTGGCTGCAATATCTCTCCACCAGAGCGTCCACCACTGTGGCTGGAGCAACTTGGTCTTCAACTGCCTGGTATACAAATAATGGTGCTTTAGGAACCCCATGGTAGCCAAGGACAGTATCTTCTGCGAAAACTTTCCTTACAGCAGGAGTTTCCAAGTCCGCTTGTCCATTGATGAAATACTGGGTGACATCTTGAAACGCGAAAGCAGCAAGATCTTCATTGATAGAAAGGTTTCGAGCTTCAAGAAAATAAGTCCGATTGAATGGTCCATCAATCTTGGTTTTCTCATAAGCAAGGTCGTGGAGTGCAGCATGTTGAGTACTCAATCCTATAATCGCAGAGGGGATAAGTCCGGCAAAAATTCCTTTATTAACAGCTCTAAGAGATACTTCCCCATTCGCAGGCGTACCACCCAGCACAACGCCCGCGAAATTCAATTCCGGTGCGTATTTAGCTTGTAACTCTGCAGCCCATCCACTTGCAAGAGCGCCCCCGGAGTAACCCCACATTGCGTATCGTGATTTGGGGGAGAGTCCGAGGTTTGCTGATAGGACTGCGCGAATGGAGTCGAGAGTTGCGTGGCCGGCTTGCCCTCCTGCGACGAATGTTGCCAATGGGCCTTCGTAGTCGGGGACATTGACCCACCAACCTCGTCCGAGAGATGCAGGTATGTCTTCAACGACAGGATCGGTGTAAAACGAGTAGCTGGGGCTTGAGTCTACATCAGCGCTATCATAGGCGATATGATAGGAAAGTAGTGCTTGTCCCGAGCTAGTCGTTGGATATGAAGCGACATCTTTTGATGTGATTGGAGCAAAGAGCGTCGTTACTGCCCAAGAGGGTTGGTTGTGGGTGTCTGTGGTGCGATAGAGGATATTATATGCTTTTGAAGAGTTGGAAACGATGGAAGTTAGGTTTCCTGGTGCTCTGCGAATTCGAAGAATATCTCCAGGTTTTGCAGATTGGTAATGGGCGGGCGCTGTGTAGAATGGGTCCTTGCTTGGTGGTACTGGATATGATTGAGTATTCTCAATCACCGCTGGAAGAGCCCATGAGAAGGAGAAAACTGTAGTAATTACAGCTAATAAACGTGTACTGGAAAACATCTTTGCTGGATGAGAGTGAGGGAAGACAGAAGACTGAAGACTGAAATGGTTGGAGAGAACAACGAGACTGGGAACTACACAACTACTTGTGCCTTTATACCTCTAAGAAGTCTTCAATGTGAGCTTGCTTCAAGAACCTGAATACATCGGACGCCCATACGCGTATTGCCATTTGCGGACAAGAGGTACCCGACTGTATCGACGCCTTTTTACGTAGGTTGTATAAACCATGCACCTACAGCGACCGCACGAGGGTCAATCTTAGGTTGAGGATGTGAATGCTGTAAAACCGGCGAGACGTTTACACCGCATTTGTCAACGAAACGATCTCTGTACCCGACATGATTGACCAGACAGAACGAGGTATTCGAGTAACCGGCGGCGTAGACGGAGTCGGGTATCATAGGTAGTGATGACATGAGATGAAGATGCCTTTTGGTGCCTTTTGGACTTTTGGATGACATTGCGCGGGCAGATACCTTGACCGATCTGACTAAGAATGAAATGAAGCTCCGGATTTTAGGATCTTTGTTAAGCTCCGATCCGTTTCAGAATCAGGTGACCTGGAGGTATATTTTTATACCCGATTCCCGTTTGTATAACGGGGAAGAAAGGATGCTCAAGATATTTAGAAACTGCCTATCACAAGTTTGGATACCACCAACGCAAGACGCATTCTTACGTTCGCCATCGATCACGTGCGTGCATATATTTCAAGTACCCGACTCATTGAACATTAGAGTTCAATGGTGTTTCCTGATCGAAAATCCGAGGTTGGGACGAGCATTGAAATTCTGCGAAAGAATAGCATGCAATATCAAGTTTATGAACGCAGTCTTCGCTTAAATCACGATTCAAAAACCATCCCTCCCCTAAATCCGCCTCCCATTTCTTTCTATATTTGTAATCGCATACAGAGTGGCATGTCCCCCAGAGATATTCTATAAACTCCATGTATGGCCGTCGCATTGGATCGCCCTCCAAGTGACACGAATCCAAATCCCCGATACAGGCTGGCACTCAATCTGGATAAATTCCCCTGAAAATGGAACATGTCCTTTCACTCCATCAATCAGCTTCCACCCATATCACCCGCGACCAAGATCTATAGAAAAGGGGAACCACTTGGTAAAAACCAGATCTCAACCGGCGGAACATAATACACCCTATTCCTTGGCAGGTAACCATACCATAAAAAAGAAAACGAGTCCATAACACCTTATCTAAATTCGCTCACTTCATCATGACACCCAAGACCTTTACGTTCCATCCCTACCTCCAATTCCGAGTCAAATCTCAATTATAAACTAAGTAGTTTCCATGTCTCCAAAAACCGCATCCTTCCGCTCTCGACACTGCACCTCTAAATTCCTGAAAATCCCAAAATACATTTGGTGGATCCTCATATTTGTTGTGATAGTGGTGATCGCAGTACCAATAGGCGTCATGTTCGGAAGGAAGAAACACGGGTTGAGTACTATGGTCTTGGTCCCTTTATATGTGTATCCGGCTCATCAAGCTTGGGATCCATTGTTTCACGCGTTCGTCCCCTTCCTTCTAAGCCCATCCTTCAATCCTTAAGACCTTCGGTTCTAAGGCTTCAAAACATCCAAGAAAAATATAAGCAAGTTAAAATAACTCCCCTACAGAATCGAATCCCACCCCCACACCCAATTCACAATCATAACCAACCCTCTCTCGGGCCCTGGACCAAATCCTCTCCCGGATGCAAACTTCACATCTCAAATCCCTCGTTTAAACCACTATCATAATGTAGTTAACGTTGGCTACGTATCTACGAATTACTCTAATAGAGGGATCGATGATGTATTGGGCGATATCGGGACGTATGCAAAATGGAGTGAAAAGGGATTGGGACTTGGTTTGAAGGGGATTTTCTTGGATGAAACACCGAGGGAGTGGAGTGTTGAGGCGGGGAGTTTTTATCAACGGGTTGAGGGGAAGATTAGGTCGACGGGTGGGTTAGGCGGACGCCGCAGTTTGGTATGTTACACTTATTTTTCATTTTCACATCTTTTGTTTTGTGTGCTTGTGGGAGGGAGAATAATGACGTTCTTTCGTTACGTTCCTCCTACTTTCTCACACTTTGTTTTCGAGAATTGAGAATTCTCGATGTTGGTCGGGGGAAGATACGTTGTATCTCCTTTAGCCGACGTGGGGAGACGCGCGTATGGTGCATTTCTTAGTCTGTTAATCTATCGAGATGCAACATGCTGCAAGTGCAACATCACTTTCCAACACCGTTCTCATACCCGACAATCAATCAGTCAAATTCGCCCTAACAAACACCCAGATAATCCACAACCCAGGAACCATCCCATCTCCACTCTACCTCCCATACGCAGACCTCAGTGTCATCTTTGAAGGCACTTACGATACTTTTAAAACGACAAACTTCAATCAAAACATCACCGCCTTCCGGAATTCCACCCGCACTCGTAGGGAGAAGTTGGCTTGTATTGTTCATTCTTTGCCAGGGAATTTGACTGTGCAAGATCAGAGCATGTTTGTGAGGGAGTTGAGGAAACTGGCGGGAAGTGTTTTTGTTACGGGGTTGGATGTGGATTATTATTCGTATTTTTGGGATGGGTTTGAGAGGTGGGTTGGGCAGCTGGTTAAGAAGTAGCTGTTTCCTAAAGGGATGGGAATGCGAGAGGGTGTGGGAGCACATATTATGAGGGGCCAGTGACAATATCTTGGAGTTGAATGGAATTGAAATAAAAATGAACCCAACAGTAGGGCTTTTGTGCTCAGTTCCGCGAGTTACCAGCTTAGTTTACTAAATATTTTGTATGATAAAAGCAAGGAAGGAAGAAAAAACGTAGTCGAAGGTGAGAGTGTATGCCACTCCCTATTGAACTTGCCTAAGAAAAGAATGAGAAAATAATGGAACGCAAGCCTTCCAGTCAACTAACCCAACTTTCACTCCAATAATGTAGTTGGTGCCTCTTCTTCTCTGCGCAGCAGCACTGATATATTTCTCTGGGTTATTGGGCTACGAAACTTACTTTTTCAATTTTCCCTATTTCCGTCAAGTGTCCAAGATTCACGCGCAATCTTTGAAAATTGCACCTGCCATCCGGGAGATGATACTGGGCGATAACATGGCACGATCCTTGGTAGCATGTTACCTTTGAAGATTTAGATGTAATGTTTCGTCCTATGTAGAAAACATAATGAACGCTATGAATTGTTGGGGAATGAGCTTTTGGAGTTTGGCCACAGATCAACCTCGGATATAATTCCGAGAAGAACAGTAACGTTTAGTTGCTACGTACCATGATGTCAACCCACATAAGACTAAGGTTCCTTCATGACAACAGCGAGAAAAATTGTGTGTGGATTGGCCAGAGATAAAAGATGATCTCAAAGTTGGGCATGCCGGTAGAATAGGAAATGAGGCTTAATAGATATAGTTATTATAAGCCAAACAGTGCTATATATCAAGGGGTACACGTAACAGTGACCATCGTTTGGTCGTTGAATCACGTATCCGGCACCACAGGTCAGATTTACGTTACTACGGTTTGCTAAAGTTTGTGGTTCCCCTGTTAGCGATGTTAACCTTCAATTCAAGAGACCATTCACGTGACCAAACTCCCCTCTAGCAAGACGGCTCCTTCCGAAAGACGGGGAAGGTTAATATCAACATCCTCACCCAACCACTTCTTCCAAATTACAACAATTTACCCCTTCTGGCGCCATCCCCAATCTAGCCCAATATTCGGCGTGCGTATTATAGCCACCTTGGAATACTTCGTTACACCTGCCACCCATCGTCTGGTTATATGCACTCGACGAATCTCGTTCACGCCCCCAATTTGTTTGGGAACCATCCCCAGGATCCATCAGCCTTCAAGACTCGGCAGCCGATTTCTCGTAAAAAGTGTTCTTCCGTGATAGCTTCCGACTCCGTCCTGGCTTCCATGTGAATCCTTGACTCGCATGGCGAGGCTCAAGATTCATCATCATGCACCTCATCGTTGACAGATATGGATGTTATCGTACATGAAGACGACCACGAGCTCGCCAAGTTGACACCTACCTCGCTTGAAGATAGCCGTGAACATGCAGCATTAGTCTATCTTTCTTGGTAGCCCCTACGTTATGGCGTTGGCTGTCTTCCATTTTGGGGATATAATGCTCCAGTCACAACCTTCGCACCGCGCGGCTTTGCTGGGAGTAATCTTCCCAGCCTGCCTGGTGGATCGTCGCTTTGCGGAGATCTATTCATGGCACCCTTCCTATGAGATTTGATTTGCAAGTCACATTAACTAGGGACCATGGGGATGGTTGCAGCGCTTCTCTCGTCTCAAACGGGTTGGTCGGAGATTTTTACATGGTAAATTAGTTCCTCCCACTATTCGTTGTGGTCTTTCCTCGTGGCACTATAATATAAGTTATAGCTCTTACGAAATGCCATCATACTTGCTGTCATTCCAGTCCTTTGAGCTTCTTCTGCTTTGTGCCAAGATGTTGTTCAATGCCAATCTCAACATCGCTCTATTGGCATCATTCCTCTATTTTGCAAACGCATCTCCTGCTGCAGATCTTCTTGACAAAAGATCGCATCCGAAATCGGAACGCATTCGGATACCAGCAGCAACTCGAGTGGCATCCCCTGTTGTACCTACCGTTCTTGCAAAAATTGACAATGCTGTTGTCAAGTTGAACACATCGAGTAGTCCTGCCAAAATTGAGGAGCCTGCCCGACGTGTTGCCATAACCACCGCCGCGAGTACTGTATTGATTTTAGCTAGAGACGCTCCATCATCTTATTCAGCATTTTCCGGACTTAATGGTTATGGCATTCCATATCAAGTGGTCTTGATACCTGAAGATGGCGCTGCACTGCCTGTTCTTAACAGTACCGCGACAGCAGGAAACTACGGAGCCATTGTTATTCTGTCGGAGGTCAGCTATCAATACACAAACTCATTCGAGAGCGCACTTACACAAACCCAATGGACAGCATTGTACCAATACCAGGTAAATTTTGCTGTCCGAATGGTCAGGCTGGATGTGTTCCCGAGTGCTGAAACTGGAACCACCGCATTGGGAGGTTGTTGTGATACCGACGAGGAACAATTAATCAGCATTTCCAATTCAACTGCTTTCCCAACGGCCGGACTCAAGCTGTAGGTTTTCTATAATTGTCTGCAAAAATAATTTACTAATGGAAGCCAGTAACGCGGGTGTCAGCACCACTGGACTCTGGCATTACCCTGCCCAGATTACTGATTCTTCAATCGCAGTTGAAATTGCTCAGTTTGCACCCGCAGCTTCATTTACGAGCAAGTCGACAGCAGCTGTTATCAACACCTATGGGGGGCGACAACAGGTATTTTTTTACCCTTACACTTTATTAACACACAACTCATGAATTTAGATGGTCTGGTTTACAGGGTTTGCGTCGGATTGGAGTGCTACTTCTAACTTTCTCAATCATGCCTGGATCACGTGGGTGACAAGAGGTTTATACGCTGGTTATAGACGAATTAATTTGAACACCCAAGGTGAGTTCTTCTGCTGCTTTAACAATCAAAAATATCTAATTTGAAATTCAGTTGATGATATGTTTCTTACGACTGAATTATACAGCCCTACCGGAGCTGAATATCTGATTGGCACCAAAGATTTGGACCAGCATGTCAAATGGATACCAACAGTCAATGCCAGATTACCCACAGGAAGCCAATATTTCCCCGAAATTGGCCATAATGGCAACGGTAACATTGAAGTAAGGGCATTCATAGCACATTTTATAAGACTGCTAATCTTTCCCAAAGGATTCCGCCGACACGACGAGAGGAGAGAGGCTATGTGGAATTGGCCCCATAGAGTATCCTGAACAGATTGACACCCCTCTTGAATTTACTAAACCCCTTGGGACTGGGACGAACCTTTGGCCTGCTACACCTGACGATTACCCTTACACCATATCATGTACGAACGAGGATGCTCTCAAAAAATGGTGGGCTAAAGCGGCGAATCGAGATGCTTTTGCGCATGTCTCTCATACTTTCACGTATACTACCCTAGATTTTCTCTGTGGAATCGAACTAACCAGTCTTGCAGTCACGAGGACGAAAATAATGCAACGTATTTTGACGTCAGCCGAGAAATCTTATGGAATATTGCTTGGCTCAAACAGGTAGGCCTATCTAGCGGCTCAAGATTTAGTGCGCAGGGTATCATTCCTCCAGCCATTACTGGCTTGCATAATGGGGATGCGCTGCGAGCTTGGAAGGATAATGGCATCGTTCATGTTGTTGGAGATAATACGAGGCCTGTACTAATGAACACCGTGAGTGAAAACAATTCTTACTTCTGATTGAGGTCACTAACAGGAAGCCCAACAGAAAAACGAGCACTGGCCGCTGATCACGACTGCGGCTGATAACGGATATGCTGGTATCCAAATCACTCCACGTTGGGCTTTAAATATCTACTACAATGTGAGTTCTCACGCCACCGAGAATTGTTTCTTGTCTAATGATTTGGAAGTGCGCTGTGCCCGATTGTACTGTCCTTGAATGGAAAAACACTGCAAGTGGAAATGGAAATTACGCCGACCTGATTGAAATAGAGAAAAATACCAATGTCCGACATCTTCTCGGTCTGCATCATGATGCTTTTATGTTTCACCAAGCAAACATGAATTGCCGTACTGTTCCAGTTCCAAAGACTACAATAAATGGAGTCACTGAAAATTACTCCATGCTACAGACTTGGGTTGAAACCATAACCGGTGAACTTACTCGACTGTGAGTTCCCCCATCCCGATGCATGAGAACCGTAAGCTAATTCTTTGGCTAGTGTTACATGGCCAATAATTTCGCTGAAACATGATGATGTAAGTTTTCCAATTTCGCCATTTCCTTTGAGGCTTGTACCAAGGAGTGAGGACTGATTATTGTATACAAGTTGGCACAATCCTTTTTGAGTCGAATGGAGAGAGATGCATGTAACCCCTTCCTCTCTTATTCCGCGGACCCAAAGGCGAAAACTATTACGACTGTTACACTTACTGCAACAGGAAATTCCTGTGCGGAGAAGATTCCTGTTACTGTCCCTGGGACGGTGACGGATACACAGGGGTTTGTTACTGAGCAACTTGGTTCTGATCCTTTGACCATCTGGGTGCTGTTGACTGGGAGTCCTGTCACATTTACGTTGACCACTCCTGTGCCTTTTTATTCTTGAACCGAGCGGTAGTCAAATGGGCTTCCTGGGCTGTAAATTGGAGAGCTAGAATAACCCAATCTGACAGACCTATGGGGTGCTGGGTATGCGATGCACATAGGATAGACTTAATGGTTACGAAAGATATCATGACATAATAGTCCTCCGATCTCGCTCGCATTCATCTAGAAGGTGGTAACGTTTCTTTCCAATACTTTTCCTCCTGCAAGGATTTATTTACCCATGGGGTATGTACTCCGACTTTGAGGCTGCACGACATGAAATATAGTTCAGCTACTACAACAGAGCCCCTTGGAGACAGTTTCTGCAGGAGCGCATGTGTGTAGTGCAATATCTCGTCATTACTTGAAGTTGTATGTTTATTCCCGAGTCAGGAAAAATGATACTGTTTTTGGTTTTGTCTACTTGTCGCCTTCTTATCTACACTCGGTTGCTTCTATCATTTTATCTCACAAGCAGTCTCAACCAGTTTCATCTTTTCGCACTTCTAGCAAGGTCCATCTTGACGGGAAGGGTGGCCACGCAATCCATTGTATGGCAAGCAGTATTGCAAGCATTCCACGCATCTCGTGTTTTCTTGGCATTTTTCCAAGCGATGTATGATCTCCAGGATCACTAAACAAGCTTTTTAATTTACGGAATCGATAGTTCGGAGGGCGATCATTGTCTTCTTTGTTTGACCTACATGCTGCAGGATTTGGGGAAATAGAGTGGCTGTGGAGAGGCTTCGTGTTTGAAATTGAATGGTTGTCTTGGTCTTGGGGAGGGGGTGGGTGGTTTATTTACCCCGCATTTCAGCCTTGTCGGTTAAATTCGTACACGAATTTCGTGTTTACTTTTGGTATCTTTCACTGGTAGACTTTTGCATTTTCAGGATGGACTATGAACGGGAGCAGCGATGGGTGAAGCTCCAAATATGCGACACCCTAAAACAATCAAAATTATCGCCACTTTCGTAAAACTATACGGTAATATAGCAACTGGAAGTAAATATAAAGTTTAGTAGAACGTCGCGTCCCCTACCCTGACCTAACTTTGCCTTCGATAGCTACGGCTTAACCTCATTTAAACCTTGTTACAAACCGAATTTGAGGATAGGAAATAATTTAACAGTAAATTTAATGTGTTTTTGTTAGTAAATCTGGATATAAGAGAAGGGTTTCTCGAAATGAAATAAAACACGAAACACGGGTCACCACTGAAATGACTGGCTAGATCTATTCAAGCTATCGTGGAAGGAAAGGAGTACACAAAAGAGCAAGTTAAAGTAGGCCGGAGAATGTTGCGTTTTGGAAGAGTATTTTTGGCCTATTTCATGGTTCATTCTGACTCCGATATATCCAGCCTTTCTGCATTCAATAGCTTTCACTAATTTTCATTGTAAATGACGAAATACAGACAATAAACCAGAAATAGGCATTAAAATACACAATCGTAGTTTCTCGACTTGATTAAGCGACATGTTAGCGAAATTATGAAAAAGAGAAATGGAAAGAGTGCAACAAGAAAAGAAACTCACCTGTCCTGGAGAATTATGATAGTTGCCCAGCCCATTCTTACACCAATTTACTATCCCTTCGGAGTGCAATATGCCAGATCTCCACTTATTGTGGCCTATGTCCTACTGAGCTGGCCGTACTGAAACTGGATATAGTTGTTAGCTTGCTCACAACCTCATTCGCCATAGTACCGGCCTGTATTTTGAGCGGATAGCTGTTATCGATATACAGTCACACTGACGTACCCTTAGTTTTTGTGTATCAATTTCGCCGATTCTTATCCCTTCCCTATCACGGCGGCCTACGAATTCGATTTCTGGTCCTCGCATGTCGACGACTCCGTCACAAACAGCGAGCAGAAGCCGCCAACTTCCGATGCTTTTAGAACATCCAGCCAGCGATTACCGTCCCCCAGTGACTCTTTGGGTATACATCAATGGGTGCAGGGGCCCCGATGTTAACAGGAGTCATCAACTACTGTCGAACAGCAAGCTGAAAAATTCTTATTAATTTGGGGTTATGTTGTCCAATGAAGGATGGTTATCGCCGTTGTCAGTGAAGAGGAGATATGGGTCGAGCGAGGATCTTGCAATGGGGATGCGGGGGGCATCTAGTATCTGGTCGTAAATTACAGGTCCATATGGATACGTTCCAATCTTTGAAGCGACGTAGTTGGACAAGGCAAAGTAAACAAGGTTGTCGTCGTTTCGTTTTACGAAATATCCCGTTTGATGCAAAACAAGATTGGTGGGTTGATAGCGAGCAAGAATTTTAGCTTTTTCGGCACCGTATGCCTTTACCCATCTGCCACTGGTCTTAAAGCGGATGCTGAGGTCGTATACCTTGGAGTTGGGGCAATCATTGACCGAATCTGCTGCAAGGTCAAGGTGGATGAGCTCGTGGAGAAAAATCTCGGCTGAAAGCACCTTTTGTTAGCACTGGAAAAACCAAGACGCGGTGTCAGGTACCTCGGTTTTCATAGCGTCTGATGTCATACTTTGCCCTTGTGTCACTCATTCCAGAGCCGTAGGCTATCGCACTCCCTAAGCTGTACAATCCATACCACCCAGGACAAAAGCTGCCAGAGGAAGGTGGGTTGCGAGAGTAAGCAAGCACTTCTGACATTTTATCTGCATCCCGTCTTAGGTTGCCGTGGGTGGGTTTCATTTAGGACTATCTAGAAATCACCTTACGTAATAGTAATTAGTGAATAAATAAATGTGCACAAAAAATCTCGAATATTGATTAGTGCCTTGATTTATTTAATATAAGCGACCGAAATATACTAGTAACTCCATCGTTGCCGTCAGCTCCAGCCTAGCCCTAATGGCTACACAGGTTGGCTAAACATGGCTGTTGTTTTCTTAAGCAATCACTCCTTGCCTCGCCACAATGACTTAAAAATCAATGTAATTGACATTTTTGGTAAAGTTTACACAGGCCCTCCATCATTCTTCCCTTGAAGGAATCGTTTTCCCTTTCGTGCATGTCCGTACCGTTGTGCATGTCTTCACCTGGCCCACACAGCCATTTATCTAGATAATGCTGGTCCTCCATCTTATTCAATAGGACCTCATACTGTTTGCCCCGTTGCATCCCCTCATCCAGAGTTTTGGGGAGGTCCTCCTCACAGTCGTCCTTGTTCACATAGAATTTTGCACCGTACTCCTGCAGTAACTCGCATCGTTCATCCATAGTGAGAGCCATATGGATCCTGGCTTCCCATTCATCTGGCATTGCAGGTAAACAAGATTTGCGACCATGCCATTCTTCCCAAACCTGCGTGTCCTCAGAGAACTTGAGTATCCAGGCTCCCTCGCCAGATGATGGATATCCGACATTTACCCGCGGTGGGAAATGAAAGTCGTAAATATAGTTAGAATTGATTTTAGATTTGTGGTAGGCATAAAGGTCCCAGTTCGGCCACCAGTGAACACCGAGGCTCATCATCCGCATCGCAAGGTTGTCTTCTTCGCCCGGATCCTGTGAGCGGTTGGTGGGTTTCAGGTTGGGAATTTCGAGATATTGGAGTTCAACCGCAGCGAAGAACCCAATAACAATGCCGCCAGCTGAGGGATAGGCCGTGGTCTGGCACTCTTTGTATATGAACTCGGTGCGCCGCGTCCGATCATGGGGTAAGAATTCGCCCCTATATGGTCTCATCTTCTTGATTCTTTGTGTTGGTAGAGAAGAGGGAAGTGTCGTGCATTGATTAATGATGATCTATTGAGTACATGCTGTCTTCTTATAGTCAGTCCTCTTGGCCTTAGTGGATACCCTAGTGAAGATTCACTAACAAATTGCTTATAAAGAAAATGGGTCTGAACTTAAGGGCTATTTGTTAGCGACAGGGGTTGATTCAGTACAGAGAGTCTTCAGAAGTTTGTCTTTTCAATCTAACACACTTTCCAAACTCCCTACTTTTCTGTCCTTGAACTACTACTGAATTGTTTACTATAATATAGCTACTTCGCTCGTTAGACAGTTTTATTCTAATTCCTCCTCTAATCAGCTTCTCCAGTTACTCTTAGTAACTCTTTTAATTCTACTTTATATGTGTGATTACATGATGTCAGTATTCATATATATGTATGTACTTGGTTATTCTAGACAACTAAAATCTCTCAATAAACTAATTTATACTTATTTTGCACGCGTACAACTTCGGCTAAAACAATTAGTAACAAGTCCGGCCGTATCTAGATCTCTTCCGCATTGTCCTATTTACCGGAAGTCTTAATTGAGCTTCATAACCTCATTTCGACTTCCAGTTCGATATAATACATAACGTCACCAAAGAACGCTCTTAAGGGCAAGGAATGTCAAGCTACAATTTTTCCTGCCCCGGAAGAAACTCATACTCCCTCGCGTACTATCGCAGTACAAACCCTTCGGCATATGGAATGATCGCCTGTCTTAGCGAAACGAGAACTCTAATTACGCCAGCGCACCGTTGAACCTCCATCCTCTAGGAACTCCTTCGCCGATTGTCTAATACAGGAGCACACGCATTTAATTCACACTGTAGTAATACAAGAATTTACTACTGTCGTGAGAACCTATATTGCGAACCTATTCCACTACTCTTTTACTTAGATCTAAAAGTAGAAGCAATAGCTAGAGTACAAGAGAGAAGAGATATAACAGCCATAGTAGAGGCTGGTGGTTACTAACCCTAATATACACCCTAGTTAAAGGCGTTGTCCTCCGGGTGGCACAAGTCCGTTCCGTAATCTACATAACCTTAACCGACAGGGCTGAATGCGGGGTAAAAGTAAACAAACCCCGCTCTACCAAGACTTTTAATCCAAACGCGAATCCTGTCAAGAAATTCACTGAATAGTCTCTGTGGCAGTTGCCAGGAAATTTTCTTTGTCAATGCTCCTCTTGGCATACGAGGTGAATATATGGGGATAGAAATTCGTAGATATTGAATTTTCGACGCATTCCTCGTAATTCACTTTCTCTACATCTCATTCTCTTAAAACTGCTATCGCAATGGTTCCGTCTCATAATTAGACGATGTAGCATAGCCGCATTCTAAATTTTGGGTCTGTCCGCGCAAGGCTAGCCTTTCCTGTTCAAACTCCAAGTCAAGTCAATTCAACTTCACGACCCTTTCGCTCCATTATCCAGGTTATCAGACCATTTGCCCGTCCTTGAATGGTAAAAGATTTACCAGCACCATCGCAATTATGCACCTCCAATCCCTCTTCTCCTCTTCTCCCGCAGAGGCACCTTCACGCCAAAATTCGGCCACGCAAGGTCTGACTGCCAAATCCCCTACCACTCGCCGCGTCGCTTTCGACACCACTGCGCTGCGCCGCCGCTCGGCGGCATTCCAGCGGCGATCAAAAAAATACTGGATCATACTCTCCATCGTCGTTCTTTTCATCATCATCGCCCTCAGTGTGGGAATAGATCAAGGAGTAAGAGCTAAAGCCGATCCACCTAATACTGGCACGAACACTACTACACCAAGCGACGGATTTAAACCCCCACCACTAAATGAAACCGGAAACAACGGAAGTTGGTGGCAGCCGACAGCAGAAACCACATGGCAGATTGTGTTGAAGCAACCATTGACCAATTTCGATGCGAATGTTGAAGTGTATGATATCGACTTGTTTGAGAACTCTCCCGAGACGGCGAGGAAGTTACGAGGCATGGGACGGAAGGTGATTTGTTATTTCTCTGCTGGAAGTCATGAGGACTTTAGAGACGACGCTGATCAGTTCTCTAAAGTGGATCATGGAAAACCAGTTGCTGGATGGCCTGGCGAAAATTGGCTCAATACCTCATCTCCCTCCGTTCGTTCCTTAATGTCGAAGCGAATCCACAGAGCTCACGATATGGGCTGCGATGGTATAGATCCTGATAACATAGATGGCTACACCACGGATTCTGGCTTTTCTCTCACGGTCCAAACCGCTACCGACTACTTGAACTTTCTCATCGATGAATCTCACGCCCTCAACCTGAGTATTGGTCTCAAGAATGCAGGAGATTTGGTGGAAGGGATGAAAGAGAGAATGCAGTGGGTTATCAATGAGCAGTGTGTTGTATTTGGGGAGTGCCAGAGGTTTCGAGGATTTATTGAAATGGGAAAACCTGTTTTTCATATTGAGTATGTGAAGAATCTGGGGGATGATCTTGGGGTCAACAAAGAGATTAAGGAGAAGCTTTGTAGAGGGGCAGGGGTTGAGGGAGAGGGTGGGGATACGAGAGGCTTTTCCGGCTTGTTAAAGAAAGAGGATCTGGGGGACTGGGTTGAGGCATGTTAGGCTATTGGTGTTTGTCTCGAGTCTTTTCGGCGTTGTGCTATTGCCATTCTGAGAACTGGGCAGCTAACTGGGGTATGAAATGGGAATTGAAAATAAAAAGGAAGCGGAGAGGTATAAAAACATGGCAGATGAGTTGAAGAATGGTGAAAATGGCTGGGCGAATAAATTTGCCTTTGTAGGGCAAAAGAAAAAGAGTTCACGAAGTATGTCTGTTCCTGCCAGAAGTACGTTATGCTTGTACGATATCTGCTGGGAAACGGAAAAGGGGTGACAGGATTGTGGCGAGTACGAAATGAAGGCCTCTGTGTGTCATTGTCTCGTTTGTGATTTTGCAATGGTGTATAGAAACATGGTGAAGTTATCAACGCATTTTAGGGAGTTTTTATCTTCATTTCGTAGCTTTAAAATAGGTGTGATTAGAGGGCGAAGGTTGCTGCTACCCAAGGTGCCACTACTTTTGGGCGAAATTCGAGGATGGCCTAGGTGGGGAAGCAGTGTGCGAGGAAGTTTTTAGTGAATTGGAAGATCGCTGCCTAGATATTGAGAGCAGTAAAACGCTGAATTATTTCCCCCCCATACAAACTAGTCTTTCATCTAGAACCCCGTCGTTGTTAAAATCTCTCAGGGAGGATGTGGTCAGGTGATCAGGTACCCCTTTGTCAGTTGTACAGCGTTCGGTTACACTCTTCACTTCATTGTTTATTCTAAGCCCAGCACCTATCCCCAGAATACTTCCCATTCTCTGTTGTCTTAAGATGTGGGTAATTGTGTGTAAGAAGAATCTCAATTGACCTTTGCTATTGAATGATTCACGGAAATAGAGACCTTCGTACAGCAGTTGCATCTCTTGTTGTTCTATTAAATGATTTGCAACTAGACAAACTGGTCAGGTAGTCGCAGCATCATTCCAGTAGGAACTGCCTAAATTGGCCTAGACCACCTGTGCAGGGGTTTTAATAAGTATCATAGGACAGTTTCCTTCTCCAGAACGCAAACCTTCCACACATTTTTATCAGCTGGGATTTTTCCAACATAGGAACGAATCCACAACTGGCAAACTGATCAATTATCTCCCCAAAGATGTCGAGTCATCTGGACAGAGATAAGCTAGACTTCGATCCATCGACCGATGGGGGCAAAGTCCCTCATATCAACACCTCTCTCATGTTACTGGCACAGCCTCAAGCACAAACTCCAATGTCACCTCATGTGGCGGTTGAACCCTCAACTGTTGGTGAGACCAGCGACTCTAAAGGTTCGAGCCATCGCGCAAATAACTTACATCCCCCCGCTCGGTCTCGTTAGCAGTGCGCTCTTCGGAAACCCCCCATCAAACTTCGCAACCATGTGGAACTCTCGCCGACAATCATAACGGCAACAAAAGTGATGGGAAGAGTCCAGCCATGCTTCACAAATCATGCGACCACCGTTTACCACGTAAGTCTCGCCTTCTCGATGCCTTTGTTGGTAGCCATATCACTGACCTAGATTCAGACTCGCAGCTCCCAAATCTTCTGGCACCTCGGCCCCTATCCCACCACCCAGCATAATCCTCAGTCCTTGCGAAGGAGGACAAGCAGTTGTTCTCTTCGATCCTTTCCGAGTATCTACCACTGATATCTGTCGCTGCTATCCTCCATCTTCCCAAACACAGACACACTATCGATGGAAGGGATATCAACTAGAAGGCATTTCTGATGATCATGCACATATCCTGATGAGCAAGGATTCCCTGTCTCCATACCTGAGTCAGTATCTAGAGCGCATCAATGAGAAGGGAATCAAACCCAGACTCACGGAGGTCACACTTGAGGAAACAATAGTCCCTCTTACAGATAACTCGGCATTCAGAAATAAAATCAGTCATCGTACAGTGCTAGAAGGTAATCAAATCGAAGTACACAAATTCCGTTTCGATAATTCGATTACTTACGCTTTCATTTCAAACGATAAGCTTATGTCGGATCGTAATTTTCATAAAATTCGTTCCGATGAGCTCAAGTCTCGCCGTTTCGCACTGCGTTATTTCACTGATCCTGCAAATCCCCGCTGGACTTATTACTCCAAAGAGGTCCGGCTCCTTCATATCAGCGAAGCTGACTCAAATGTCACATTTGATGCTAGGGTCTCCCAACTTCTACTGTATATTGTGGAGGTCGAGCCCCAAGGATACCCAGATCTAAAGTTTTGGTTGCGTTGGCCTACTTCTTCTCTGGCTGTTATCGTCGAAAACACCGAGTTGGATTTGGAATTGTACCTGGATACTTCATGTTGCTATTTCAAATGTTCTCTATACCTGCCGGAAAAGAAAGCTTTTCTTTCACAGAAAATGACTCCAATTCAAACCAGCTCTGCAACTCGCTTCAAATAGTCATCGCGTCCAGAGCCTCAACAACCTTCTCTCGGGTAAGAGTGTCCGTATCCATTTCTTAGTGCAATTTCATGAGATACTAGCTAACTTGAGTGCAAAAAACATGGAAATACCGGTTTTTCCTTCACCTTTTGTGAAATTGAAGGGTCCGGGTAACTTTAGTCTGCCTCGCCTGACCGATATTTTCCCTGCAACGAAAATCGGAGACGGAGGTGGGATCATAATTCTTCCCCTGGATATATCTCACGTCCAATCAGGCAACCCCAAAGATGTCCCATTGAACAATGGTCCCAAGCAGAAGAGCTCCGATAATTTGAAGACAACAAAGTCACAAGATCCTTCCTCGTCGCCCCCCAGTGTGGGCCCAAAGCCAAAGACGCCCAGCATTAAGTTTACACCACGCCAGCAATTTCCCCCTCCTGACAAAATTCCATACTGGAAACTGGACGAGAAGACAAGAAGAAACAAGAAGAAGGGGTTCAATCGATATCATATTATTGGTCTCTAGACGGACCTGAATATTTTGCTTTGGCACATGGTTGGCACGCTTACAAATTGCTTCGTTTTTATAGCGAAAATCCATTTTGCCCTTCAGATATACGCAACGAAGTAAAAAGAATTAACAACGTCAAAAATGCGGAGAAATTTATTGTCAGTTTGCCTCCACTCGCAAAGTGGGTCCTGGATAGCATTTTTCAGGAGAGTGAGGATCGCAGACTCGCACAGATCTCTCACATCAACTACAAGTGGAATAGAAACATCAAGCGTCTTTTGAAGGAGGAGAATGAGGAGAAGGGAAAGTGGGCGGAAATGATCGGCGAAGGGGAAAATGCTGAAGAGGTAGAAAAGCAAAGCTGCCAGGAGGATGAGAATGATAAGGAGGAAGATAATCTTGATGACGACAACCAGCCCAGACCCCGGAGCAAGAGACAACATCCCAAGTCACCCTCTAAAACTGAAAGTCATCCTACAAAATGTCGCAGATGTTGAGTCAGAGAAGGCATCTAATGACCTGACGTCTCTGGAGCTCTTTTAGGAGGAGTTGTTTTGGCACAAACACCGGAAACAAGCTTTACCTGCGGACTGACGACTTTCTTGCCCTGTACAACCTGGGATTTTGATTGAGAAGCGGGGGCTTTCCGGAACCTTTGGGACTTGCTATCGTCTTCTTTCTGTCATACTTCAAGTTTGCTGGGAGTGCTTTCGTTATTTCAACCATTGCACATTATTATCGGGGTTGGGCTTGTATTGGAGACTAAAATCCAGCTTTCCATCATCACTAGGGACTTTGCTGCGAGTAGCTTAGGGAGGAAAAACTAGTTTTTCGTATCTCCTCCATGTAGTATCAGACCATAAACGCATGACCCTTTATTTCAGTGTTCGTTTTCTCTGATTTTTTAATAATGTGAAAGGCCATTCTGGAGGTCGATGGATTGAGATGCCGAAAAGCTGCGTTACAATCCGCCTTCTGAGCAAAAGCGCCTTACTTTATGGTTTCAGAGCCAAGATATTTGGAATGGTACAGTACTAAAATGGTATTCTTGTGAAGTCTCTATTATGACCTGGTCTCTTTAAAATGCAACTTAATTCACCATAATATATGCATGGTCACCCTCCAATAGGGACTAGACAAAAAGGGTTAGCAGGGATAGAAGCAGGGGGGTCATTTAATATCCATCGCACGCAAAAATAGGCGCCCCAGAGCCAGACAACTTGAAGAACTGACTACGAACAACGATATGGCAGACTGGCTACAGCATAAATATGGCGCGAAGATCGTTTTGGTCGAAGTCAATGCAGATGCGAGAGCTCAAGGATTTGAACGAGTATCGACTACTGACCTGAAAGCGGCTCGTTTCGAGCTATACTACCTCAACAACCCCCTCAATCCAAAGTCCAGTTTCTACCGCGACGTACAACGTGTCTACTATGTCCCACAGATAGAAGACCCGGAGTTCTGCGGGTCTTCTCTCGTGGTTCTTTCAAAGCGGATTGACATTGTCGAGATTCCGGCAGAACATTCCGGACCACTTTCAAATCCGCTTTGGATCCCAGTGCCAACATCTATCCTTCCCTCCGTCCTTCAAAGTGCTCGATTCGAACTTCAATACTTCAAGGATCCCACAGACCCAGAATTTACCTTTTGTAAAGGGACGACGACGTTTACACCACAAGGGGCCCCCCGAAAAAAGCCAGGAATCAATGGCCCGTCTCTGGACCAAGCTTCTGCCAATGGGACTCCAAAACCGTATGATAAAGAGTAAGACCCTTCAACCACAAGTATGCTACTTGTTGCATCCACTGCCTCCTGCTAACCACTTGTGCTATTATTGCAGACCTGGCTTTTCCGAAGCGAACGGTCGTCCAAAGGCTTCAATCCCCAATATTGCCCAAGACAATGCAACATACCGCACTCTGGGTGGTGACGAGTCTGGAAATCCAGTGACATACGGCCTGACGGATGTCGCTTATTCAGAAACTGGAACTCGAACCCCAAAACCTCGATATCTGCTAGAACCTAATCCATACCGGCCACTTTATTCAAACAGGCAAGTTCCTCAGTACAATGTGCCCCTCGATGCCTGCTGACCTTCGTCCCAACAGTCAACAAAAATACATGCCTTCAAATATAACGCCTTGGCGTGGCTCAATCAGCACGGATCCGATCGGCTATTCACTCCGATTACCTGCTCTCGATAGCTCTCGGTCTAGGTCCTTTTACACTCAGCTCTTCAATAAAAATATGGGCATGGGATATTTTGCACCGACAAACATGGCGGGCACAGCTTTGCGCAAAAACGAACAAGAGGTTATCCCTTATCAGCCAGTCAAGAAACCCCTCATTCAAGGAAATATGGTAATTCGAAATTTATCCACAACTCTGCACAAGCTCTTCCCAAAAGATCCGATGAAACCCACAAAGTTCCTAGTTGCCAAGACCCGTAATAGGGCAGGGAAAGACCGATTCGGTATTCATTGGCGAGACATAAAGCCACACTATGGTCAATTTCAACCTGAGCCCTACAACGCATATCAAAAGATGGTGCTATTTCGCAAAAGCTTTAGGCCCGTATTAGAGAGAATGTTCAGTTCTTTGAGTCCCGGAGATATTATTAAAGGTGCACAGAAGGCCATAGAGTGTTTGTCTCCCCTGGAGAGGAGAATATTCGATGAAGCGGTTTGGAATGTGGAAAGACAAAGAGCGGAATATGTGGACTTAGTAGATAGCTGGCATTACCGAAGAGTCGCTAGGCATCGTCGGGCTGAGGCAATTTTCGAGGCTAAGCAGCGACTCGCACGAGGACGATGCTTGGGAACGGAAGCCAAAGCAGCGCTGGTTTATTTCAATAGTTCAGATTCAGGTCTGATAGTCCACGACCAAGTCCGCAGATGAATGAGGGCAGCAGCAAAAACAAGCCATGTCACGGGGGTTCCGAAAGTTTTCTAAGAACCGAGACACAAATGACACCGACCCAATTGATCGACCTCGAAGATGAGTTGTGAATAGCTTCTTTGGTGTTTATAGAGACTCCAGACGTCAGGGCACTGTTTTCATTATTCAGTCCTCAGAAGGTTAAAGCATAAATGGTAGAATTGTTTAACGTTCTTCTATAGGAAGTTTATCAAAGGCTTGTTGCCAAAGAGATCCATTCTCAGAAATATCGGAGGACTGATTACTGAAGGTTTCTGCTGCTGTATAATACACTCAGATCGATTCCACGTGAGTTTCAGCGGGGAGGAACTTTGAGGTTAGTGTACATAGACAAATGAATAGTCTTTCCTGTTTATAGATAGGCGCGTCTCGAAATCTGTGAGTAGAGTTGACTTGAACTCACAATTCTCTGCTAACAGCTTCATCTTCTTTCCCTTGTTCAAGATAGATATTGTTTGGCGGCGACTCTTAAAGAGAAAGATCTACCAGCATCTCTCTTCATTTGATGGGCAGCCTTCCTTGTAAATAACTCCAGCTTCCTTCGTTGATTGCGAATGAAATTTGTCAAAGGGTTTTGTCATACCAACTAGCTTCTTCAATGAGATCCTTCGTTATGGCAACGCCTTCTTTTGGTCCCACTCCTGTCCATCCTTTCTCCTCGCGATTAAGCTAACTCCATATGAATGTTCGACTGTTACTCCGGATTGGTGGTTCTGGATTCAGAGCACTCGGCACTTTGGGTGCGAATGGCATTGAACTTTTGTACGTGCAGGTACTTCATTGTATCGGTATCTGCCATGGCGTGTCATTAAGAGAGAGTATTTGTGATCCCTGTTGAGCAAGGGTCGCTCTTCCCAAATCCTTGCCATACCTTTACTAGCTCGGCCACCAACCAATAGCAGCGATGACGGCTCCATCTCGGGACCCATCCTTACCCCCACCCCACATCTCCAGAACATATACTTAATTACGAACACTTGCAATCGCAAAACCACCAATTCTCGCCTGTTGGTGGTCGACTGGTAGACTTTGTCCCAGGTCGTTCGTCTCCATCACCACTTGTAACCAATGATCCTCGGTAGTATAGAGTGAGAGAGAATAGGGCCCCAGATACGCTGTTGTAGTGGTGGCCAAGCAAGACGCACATGCAATTAGCATATCTTGGGGGGAGGATGTACAGAGAGGACTCCATTTTAGGATGGGCTCCTGTCTGGAACCTCTTTTGCTGGTTTGAGTGCTCGAAATTCTTTTTTTTGATGGTGGTAAGCGAGTGCCACTTTAGAAGAGATGGGTGAATGAACATTAACTCGAGCGCGGGGAGTAATCTTTCGCGAATTACCACGAACCCTTTTTCATTTGAAGCACCATTAAGCTATTTTTATCTCTACAGTTGCTTCTGCGCTCATTTTCAACGACACTCACAAAGCAAAACATGTTCTCTGCTCAACTTATAGACACAGCAGACCACCCAAGGAAAGATATTGCAAGATTATCGCCTCGCCAGCTTCGCGTAGAATCAATGCCAAACTTGAAGGCTAAAAACCATACCAAACCTCCCCTTTTATCGAATTTCGAAATAAAGAAGAAGAAAAGATGTTGACTTCCGCCATTACAAGTATGAAGCAGCCGTGGATTTTCAGTTCCCTCCCTTCTTCTTCTCTTTGGTAGCCTTCACCTTTGCCTCGCTTCGATCAGCCTCGTCCTCCTTCGCCTCGGCATCCCGGAGATATCTTGCAACGACCTCCTCCTCATAGTAGCCCTGCTCCTCCATCTCGGCAGCGTTGACTCTAAGCTCCTTGGCCTTCGCGTAACAAAGTGAAAGATCCTCCAAATACGTGATGTCGGCGGAGTGCCTGGCGAGCACGACCGGTATTCAGTTGTCTAGGAATGATCCCCCGCATCATCTGCTCCCGTACAGTCTTGCACTCTTCTCTGGCCTTCTTCATAATTTCGTTTCTAGCTTTGATGATAGCTAACATCTCAGCGCGAGTAACCCCGTTCTTCTCTCCGAGCTTGATGACATACTCATCCATCCACTCCTTTAGTATTAGTGTGGAACGGCAGGGATAGATTTGTGGATCATAGTTTTGCATCAGTTCGTTGACTTTTGAATCATTTCTCAAAGTCTCCGTACCTCGTACAAATAGTCCCGCCGAGTTAATCTTGCAGCCTGGCATCCAGCCGATCCCAGCGGTGACAGCGCCCTCCTTGGGAGGCAAAGGGTTAACAATTCTGTGGTCTTCGACCTTGTTTGGCTTATCGTTGTCTTGGGCTGCTGGATCTTCCCTGGATGGGTCTACCTTTGCGGTCTTTTCTTCCATGTCATCTTTCATAGATGGGCCCTCAACAGGCAGGACGCCTAACTTCTCACCGACAAGATATCCATATCGGTTATGCATTATCAAATATCCAGCCAGCGTCCCCCACATTTTTCTGTCCCACGACCGCATCGGCCCTCCAAACTTCACTTCGTACTGAACTGGGCTCATTGGGCTCGCGCGCTGGTTGTCTTTGAATGAAGGGCTTTCCTCAAAAAGGAGTACTCTTGAGTCGACGAGCTCCTTTTCTTCGAGAATAGAGACCTCGTTAAAAAAGGCGTCTGAGGGAACAAAGCTCAAAGTATCAGGATCCGGCAGAGTGACCTCAGAGTTGACCCATTCTCTCTCAACACTCTCACTATTAATCTCGGGCCCAAGGCGCTTCCGTTTCAAAATGAAGACCCGAAGATTCGAATGTCTTCCTAGACAGAAGCTGGGTAGAGGAAATTGCAATGTATGACCATCATGTGTTAGCCCTCGAGGGTACCTATCTTGCCCATGCTTCAAGATCATCCTCTTTAATGGGGTAGGAGAGTTCGATAACCACAGTAGGCATTGGCGGGAGAGGTCTAGAGATGCTATTATCCTTGATACCTGGCACATGTGAGCTAGGCGAGGCCCAGTAGGGGCTCGGGTCCCCAATCTGGCTAGTTTTCTCCTCGTCCCGTTCTTGGTAATATGGCTTGTCGGACTCCATCACTGGAAGGGTGCGAATTTGTTGCTTTGCGATTTGGGCTTGTCCTCGTTTGGCAATAGCTTCGTTGTCAGTGTTGAATCGGCTCGCCCCTCCAGTCGCATATCTGACGTTTCGAGGGGCGTGAATGGTTTGTATCTTTAGAAACAAAGCACGGAGATTCTTTTCTTCATTCGAGACTCCTGTTTCGTTGGAAAATGCATGCCATTGCTGCGTCGCGCTAAGTTGCTTTAGTGGCCGTTGTGCGTCGTATGCCTTCCTATCCTCTTCGTTGCTTAGGAGCGACCAAGCGGCTTGAATCTCGAGGTACTCCTCGGTGGTCGAGGCGCTGCCATCCTGGCCGGGATTGGTTCTTAAGCCTATACATATTCTAGTCAGTTGGACTGTTTTCGCATCAAAGCAAACTGCAAAGGACTGACAGGAGGCTCTCCAAGCAGCTTTCAGCTCTTGTATCGATGCACTCGACTCGCGGCCCAAGATCGAGTAGAAATCAATGTCGAGCTCGTCGTCGCTAAATTCGCGAAGCATCTCGGCTAGGACGTTAATATAATGCCTGGCAGGTAGTTGGTGGTATGTTTTGAAATGAGGTGATGGTGTGATGGTGTGATGGTGTGATGGTGTGATGGTGTGATGGGGTGCGTTGAGCGGTATCGAGATGGGTTGTGTGCAGAGGGAGACCACGGTCATTGAATGTTGCGGGCCAGGCCCTGGAATGGCAAGGCTTAAATAAATTTCCCATTTTCTTTACTCCTTAACTGAATTCGGGAAATTAGCACTCGTCCATTTGCTTCAGCTACAATTCCCAGTCTAATTTACAAATACTCAAAGTCCTCAATTGGTTGACTTTATGAATACTTTAACCTTCAACTTAGCAGGCGTCTCTCTTTCCCTATCATGCTGATCTTCTTCTAAGGAATTAAAATACCGCATGGCGTTGCATAAAAAAATGCTGTCGTAGTTGAACTTTTTATAGTAGAGGTCTTATGAGGAAAATGAGCAGCCGAGGTTTCTACGCGAGTTTTTATCCTTTCCATTTCAACACGAAGAAACATTACCGATTGCATATATGGGACAATAATTGATTGGAAGTATGGTTCTATTCCCTTCAAATATAAAGCAATCCAGTATCCAGATAGTGAATGTAAAGCGAGCCATTTTCGTTACCCTAAGCACTCTGGATTTTCCCAGCCGGCTGTAAAACTACGAGGATGGCCGAGCGTTTCCAGTGGCAAGTAAAAAATCATGGCAGCACTTCGTTGTATTCCAAAAGACATATTATTAATTTTCTCTTGAAAATCGAGTCTAGGTACTGCGAACCTGTTTCCCATTCCTTACCTAATCCAAGCATCTAGCCAGTTCGTTCTGTCCTTCATACCAATACAACTCTAAACTCCGGTACGACTTGCGTACAAATGCCCCAAGATTTCAAACTCAAACATTCTACCTTGATGCTCCCATCCCATCCCTCTCCGTACTCCAACAATCAAGAATTCATTCCTTACAAATTCCATCCTCGGATTCCTCTCTTAGCGCCCTTGAGCTTCTGGGCCGCATCATCATTAGGTTCAGCATTTCCAAAGCCACATCCACCATCTCTCTCCTGTGCAACCACCGGACCAGCACACTTTCCGCTAGTGAACCCACAACACCCAGCAGCACAATCAGCATCAGAAGTGCAAACTCCGGTGATAAATTGGGTTCCCTTAGCGACAGCTGGGTTTTGACCAGCGGCACCATTCGCGGCTCCAGTAGCTTTAGAAGGTGTGGCGCTTGAGACGGCATTTGCTCCGCCTGCTTTTCCGGTGGAGGGAGAGGTGATTCCTCCCTTGAAATTGAGGGCTTGTGCTGCGTTGTCATTGGGAGTAGTATCTCCGAAGCCGCATCCGCCGTCTCTTTGGAGTGCTACAATTGCTCCGGCACATTTCCCAGCTGCGAGGGGTTAGTAGGGGTGGTTAAAAAAAAGGGGGGGGGGATCGGAGAGTTTGCTTACTGTTGAAGCCACAACAGCCTGAGTCACAGCCAGCATCAGAGGTGCAAACGGAGGTGATGAATCGTCCTTGTGAAAGAACAGGGAGAGCGACTATTGTGATTGTTAGTATGGATGTTTATGAGGGGAGAGTGAACTGTCAAACTCACAGTTAAGGAGGACGAAGGCGGAAAGAATAATTTTGGAAATGGAAGGCATTTTGAAATTAGGATTGAAGTTGTTGATTTGTTTGTTGAAGAAGGCTGGATCAAAGTGATACTCGTCAAGAGTTGATTGAAGAAGGTAGTAAAGAATGGAGTTAATAATCAATATTAAGGAATATAAGAAGAAGATAGTCGAATTGTATTGGTACTGAAGAGTAAGAACGGAGAAGCTGAAGTTGATGCTTCAAAAAAGATTTCTTCAAAGCGTATGCGCTGGAGATCTATATACTCCCCGCTTCCGTGCGTGCTGGTAGTTTTCCTAGTCTATTTTCGATGAACGCCGACGTGTTTCGGAGACCAGATCGTCTGATCCGTCGTCTCAAGAATCTTGGATAGGTCCACGGATCTGCCTTTGTTCCATGCAGCAGCACATCTTCAAAATCTGACCGTCGTGTCAAGGAGGGGCATGAAGGCGGCTTCTGGAGGGGTGGTTGTTGCAGTTTTCCTTCTTTTTTGTTTTGTGTTGTCGCTTGGAGAGGGGTCGGGAATTTAGGGGGTTATTATAGGCTAGATTTTCCCTGTGGGGCTGCGGGTCATGCTTCAAGGCCTTCTTCAGGCCCCGGCAGTTGGAACCTAACTCTGCCATATTTCTCGCTTTTGTAATTCGATATTTCTCATTGCGATGGAAGAATGATTGTTTTTAAAAGTATATCAATCCCCAAATCAGCCTTAAACAAATTTGACTTTCGTCCATTGACGTTTTGCGGGGGCTTGGCATTAAGGTCCCAACTCCAGAACCAAACCCATCTCAAATCTCCAAAAGATCGACCAGAAAGCCTTGTTTAAGCTTACATGACATGCCTCAACCTGGGGATAATCAAGGTGGCGTTTAACCACCCGCCATCCCCTGCTGCAGCTCATCCAATTGTGCGAAAGGATCCACGCCTAGACCAAAAACGGACTTGAAACCACCACCCCCTTTCCTAAGCGAGCCCGCACCCCGTCCACGTATGTTTCGAATCGTCCATTCGTAAGAGGTCCGTGGCGCAGGTGCCAATCAGGGAAGAAAGGAAATACACCCCACCTTCAGGATCAATCGAAAAGCGTTTGGTCATTCGTAAGCCGGTTTGGACTTTGGATGTTTATAGCTGAGTTCAGGGAGTGGAGATTGCAGTCAGGGGATCTTGAAATGCTTAAGTGAGTAGATGATGGGAATTCCTTGCATCACAGTTGTAGCAGAGTACGAAGAGGCGTATAGCTGGCTAGCGTTCGAATATGTGAGGGTGGCCAAGTCGTTTAGAGCTGTGATTGAGTAAGGATAGTTCCATCCTCCCGGTTTGGTATACTCCCGAAACTTCTTGGAGATGATGGCAAATTTTGATGCCTTGGTCGTTTTTGGGAAAAGTGAGTAACGTTACGAGTGTGATTGTATCACATTGAGCCTTGTTTGTTGATACGAAATCTGATTCCTAAGCAAGGCATACAAGACTTCAAGAGGCGTAAATCCTTCCGATTGTTCCTTTCCCAGTTCGCAGTCGTTGTGATTTTTGGTCGCAGAACTGAGGGACCCGTTGTCCTAAGAGCATCAAGTTCAAGATTTATCGCTCAAAGTAATACAAACCTCTGCCACCGAGATCTGCACAAACTCAAGCGAAGAATGACAAACGAAAACACGAGGTCTTCTGAATTTCACCCTCACCACTCCTTCCTTAGAGCTTTCCCTCTTTCTCTAATTTTTCAAACGCCGCATCTCTCACCTCGCTCTCTCCCCCCGAAATAGCCCCCTCTTCCCCATCTGTCAAAGCATAAGTCCACCAACCTCCCTTCTTCTCATCCTCTTCCGGTTCCATCATCTCTTCCCAGCCAACATTCGCGATATACAAATTACACCTGCAAAGTCTCGGTGTGAGAACACCTCTTTTAAAAACCCTCAAGACCAAAACGAGTTTTCAGGGAGAAAAGAGATAAAGCCCCCTCCTCGAGGTTTCTCCCCTGGACGACTTCCCCAAAGAAAACATTTCCTTCAAGAAAAGAAAAGGACAAACTCACCAACTATCATACGTCTCATCCCAAGGAACCCGACTCCGATTAAACACCCTCGGATACGTAACCGTCTCACCCTCCAACTCAAGAACCCGCTCCGCCAGAACACAAGTCTCACTCTTCAACCCCTCCTCATCCACCACAACATACAGATGCATGCTCATCTCCGGGAACATCGTATCCGGACACTTCAATTCGAGATCGAAGAGGAATTCCTCAATTTCCTCTAGACTCGCGTCCTTCCACGCATTCTCGACTTTCTCGGGGACTGGAGGCGAGGTGGCGGTAGAGTCGGAACGGAGCGCATCAATCGTTTTGGAGGTGAGGAGTTTGAAGCTGTCGTCTCCGCAGTATTGGAGGCGGAGGAGGATTTTGTTGATGGCTTCGTGGTCGGCGTTGGGGGCCGTGATGAAGAGGAGGCCACTCATTGTGGGTGAGTGGGGAGGTTTATTTGGGTACTTGCTGTTTGGGTGGGTTGATGGTACTATTTATCTTATGCTTAACCTTTCTGTCAGGTGACGTATTGCTTTAGGCACCATAGGCCCAACAGGCGGCAGCTTCAGGGCTGTGGGTACTGTGCCTTGGTGCTGCCTTAACTCTGCCTAAGTGCTGACAAAATACGTAAATAATAAGATGGTTTTTACGTAGGTACTGGGGCAAGTATCTAGTGAACGCCCTTCAGCTTGTCACCACTTTTTAGTATAGATTTAGTACTAAAATTAATCGATTTCTACCCTAACACACACTTTTATTTTTACAATTGTTCTACAACTATAACTCCAAAATAGCTAAAAAACATAGAAATTCAAAGGAGCGTAAGGAGCCTATAAAGAAAACCAGCCGCCGCAAGGTCCCTATCTAGTAGCACACTTATATTATTAGTTATATTAGACAGAATACTAACAAGGAAGAGTTGCTTCTATAGGTAGACAGAGATGATAAGTCTTACCCTGTTTTAGAAACTAAGGTAAGGGATATCAGGAGGAGAGTAAAGAAGAATATAGCACGTACTCAGAATAGAAATACACAAGGTTAGCGTCTCTATATACCCTCTAACGTCTAGAATAAGCCTTGTCCTAGCCACCCCCTTAAGCTTACCGATACGCTATGTAAACAGATTATCAACAAGGTTACGAAATTATAAGAGAAGCGTTAGAAGACTAATATTACCAACCTTTATAAGCTTAGACTTTAGAGTAATAGAAACAAGTAGGAGAACCTCTCTAAGTCCTTCTAAGTCCTCCTTTTAGTAAGCGTTATATAACGTAGGTTACTCCTTTATAAGAGGAGAGGTTAAGCCTAAACTTACTCTAGTTCTTATAAAACAACAAGTTAAGTCAGCTAAGATACTCCTTAAGATAGACCTCTTCTAAATTATATAGATAGACGCTACGTCCTTATATATAGAACTTAATAATAGACTAGATTAGTGCTAGTAAAAGGAGGTCGAGTACTACTATAAGGATATATAGTTAGAGATAGTAAAGGGATACTTGAACAGGTAGTTCTTTAGCGCTATCTATCTTAGTTCTTGTCAAGGTCTCTACTATATCTACGAACCTAAGACTACCTAGAAGGTTAAGGAGGCTAAGACTTATTTAGCCGAGGCTAATATAGCTTAGCTATATCATGTAGAGAAGGAGTTTTAGCGGCAGGAATAGGTAAAGGAGGACTACTAGGCTAGTAGAGAACGAAGAGTATCTAGAAGAAGAGCGGAATTATATAAATTCTTATATAAGATAGTATATAAGAGAGGGGATAGAGGTAAGGGTAGAGTAGATTAGTACTAACTTTATAAGAGGTATCTTAAGCTAAAGCTTATTCCTTAGTATAAGGAACTATATAAGATAGAAAGAGGAAAGAAGATACGTTTAGTTATAGATAATACTAGCCTATACTCTTATAGAGTAACTAAGAAGGTTTTATACTACTATTCTATATAGCGACTCCTCTACTCTACCTAGTCACCTAATATAAATACTATAGAGTAGATATAGAGGTATATATAGATCTAGTTATATAAGAGAAGGAGATAACCTAAGAATAGAGAGGAACTTTAGCGTATATAGATTAAGGAGTAGAAGCGAGTTCCTTAGAAGGAGATAGATAGAGTAATTATAAATCTTAGAAAGACTCTTAAGAAGGTAATTAAGTATAAGAGAGATAATAATTTCTAGAGATAGAGCTTTAATTTCTACTACTTTTTATATAAAAATACTTATTTTTACATTATATATAAGTAATAGTATTAAAAAGGAAGAGGTGTATTATAAGCGAAAAATGAGCTAAAAATTAGCTAAGAGCGTTTACTAGATACTTGCCTAAGTAGAACTTCTCTAGCTTTACTAAATACTAGCTAATATTTCTTTTTAGTTTCTAAGTATTCTCTAAATATAGATAATCTAACTATTTAATTAAATACTTAATCTTACCTCTAATAAGTTTATAGTTAAGAATTATCTTAACCTTATACTTAGTATTTAGATTAACTAGCTAGATCTCTATAAGTAGAGCTAGTAGTACTTCTAGTAGTACTAGTTTAAGAAGTGAGATATAGAATACTAGAAAGATGTTTATTATTTTTAGTTAAGCTAATTCGTAATTTAAAGGTTCTTTTACTTACTTTATTTTAAACGGTCTAATATATATATAGTCTAGTTTTCTACTTAGTCTCTTTATATTAATGTTTTTTCGCTATAAGTAGACTTTATCTCTCTCTTTTAGTATTAGCTTCTAACTATATCGTTTATTATAGTAGTACGTGTTACGCTCTACTATAAACTATAAGTCCTCTATAAGTTTCTTATATAGGCCTTTAATCTTTAAGGCTAATACTTAAGCTAATTAGTTATTAACTATTATTTTTATTAGTCTATTATATACTAGTAATTTATATCTAAAGTTAGTATAGAATAGTAATATAAGTATTATTTCTATAGTTAAGCTATTATACGCGAACTAAGCTAAAGGTAACAGTTCTACCTAGTTGTTCTACTAGTAGTTTATATAGTAATAGAGGTATATTTTAACTACTTAATTTATATATTCGTTCTCTCTATTAGTCTAGAGGTAGAAAGCTATTAAAAGCTTTCTTTTTATATCTAATCGCTCTATAAGAGTAGTCTAGAACCTTAAGGTAAAGAGCTTATCTCTATCTAAGAGTATTTCCTTTAATATTCTATATCTTAA
>LKTO01000273.1:0-67233 GCA_001399465.1 Hymenoscyphus scutula | reverse complement strand
TACTAGACTCTATATATAGTATTAGTATTATATATTTAGTAAGTCTTTCTATAATAACTAGGATTAAGTTATATTTAACTTCTATTATTAGGTCTCTAGATTTTAGTAGTTTAATAATAAAATCCTAAGAGACTAATTTCTAAAGTATCTATAGAATAGAAGTAGTACCTATCTATCTATATAGTAGCTAGCGTAAAGCCTTATTCTAGATATAGGTATTATACTCTTTTATTATATTCTTAATAATCGCTAGTAGATAATCTATAAAGTAGTATTATTTAATTTACTAAGTAGTTCTTCTTATTCCTTAATATCTATAAGCGAGTACTAAATAGTACTTACTAATAAACTACTTTATATATTCTTTAGAAACTTATAATTTCCTATTATAGTACGAGTTCCTTTCTTCGTATATATCCTAGATCACGTCAAGCTATAGATCTACTATCTATATAGCTATAATTTAATAAACTATTAGAGCTAAGTCTCTATTAGATAGCTCTTTTAATATTACTAGCTTTATATATTCTCTAGCCTCTTTATAGCCTAGCTTATAACTAAGAGCGTCTACTCTTAGGTTTATTATTCCTATAATATATCGGATAATAATATTATAATATAATAGAGTTTCTAACTACCTAGTAAGGCGCTTACTTATAAGTTTCTTAGTTGTAGTAAAGGTTTAAAGATTAGCGTAATTAGTAAGAACTGTTATCTAATGTTTCGTTCCTTAGAGGTAGATTTTCTAATACTCTAAGGTAAAGACTATAGCGAGTAGTTCCTTCTCGAATATAGTGTAGTTCTACTACGCTAGGTCTAACGTTCTTAAGTAGTAGGCTATAGGTATTAGTTTCCTATTTTCGTCTAGTTATAGGTGTATAGTACCTATCGCTATATCTAATAAGTCTGTTTCTATAGTACTTAGTTTCTTAGGATTATAGCTATATAAGATTAGTTCCTTAGTAAAGTGTTTCTTTATTATTTAAAAGGCTGTTTCTATAATCTCGTTCTATATAAAAGGCACTTCTTTTTATATAAGGTTTATTATTAGTTTAGATATTCTAGTATAGTCTACTATAAACTAATAATAGAAGTTAGTAAATCTCTAGAAACGTTAAATATCTTTAATGTTTTTTAGTAATTCCTAGTTAATAACATCTCTTATTTTATCTAGGTTAATTTCTATCCTTTCTAGAGAGATTATCTAGTCTAGGAACTTTATATAAGTTACTCTAAACTTATATTTTAATATTTTAAGTTAAGAGTTTACTATAGTAAGGTCCTTTATAACTTCTTATATATAACTCTTATATTCTTTTACTTTATCTAAGTGGATTAGAATATCGTCTAGGTAGTAGATAACTATTACCTCTAGAAGACCTTCTAGAATGTTATTATTCTACCTCTAGTAGGTTACTAGTATAGTAGCTAACCTAAATAGTATTACTATATACTTATAGAGTCTTAAGAGTAATCTAAATATAGTTTTCTACTTATTACCTACCTTAATCCTAATTAAGGTATAAGCGTTCTATTAATTAAGTTTTATAAATATCTTAGTAGAGCTAATTCTATCTAGTAGATATTATCCTTCTAGTAGTAGGTAAGCGTTCTTAATTATTATATTGTTTACTTCTTAGTAGTTAACATAGACTTAATCTATTAGGTTATCCTTCTTACTAACGACTAGTATATTTAATAGAACAGGTAATTTAGATCTTTAAATATAACCTTTCTTTAAACCTTCGACGATATAGCTTTTAAAGCGTTATAGCTTATTCTAACTATAAGGCTATATTTTCTATTTCTTAAGGTTATAACTCTCTTTTAATTTAATCTTATAATCCTATAGACAATGTTCTAGTAGAGCTTGTAAGTCCTCTAGGTTCTTGAATAGTTCTATAAATTCTCTATACTATATAGGTATTTCGTTATTAGTAGTCTTACTAACCTATAGAGGACTCTCGGTAAGGTGTCCTAGCGCCTTAGAAGAGGTAGCGCTAACCTTGTTCTAGCTATATAGTTATAGCTACGATCCTTTATAGCTATATTAGCTGAAAGTTATTATTTAGGCTTTCTAGTTAATATCTAGATTATGTTTACTAATCTATAGTATACTAAGTATCGCGTTCTAGCTACTAATCGCTATAATGTCGAATTATATATCTAAGTAGTATCCTTCGATAGTAATTTATATTAGAATAGTTTACTAATTAATAACTCTGTTTTAATATACTATATCTGTTCTATTAACTATACCTAGGTAGTATAGTTCTATCTTCTTAATAGAGACGTTTAGCCTCTTTAGTACTAATAGAGAGAGGAAGTTACCTATCGCTTCTAAGTTAATTATAACTTAGAGTTCCTGTCCTCTGATTTTTATAGTTATTATTAACTAGTAGTCTTCTAATATAGTATAGATTTCTAGCCTATTAACGTAGACTATAAAACTATACTCCCTTTAGCTAATTTCCGCTACTTAGAGTTTATTCCTTTAAGAGTAGAGTTTTACTTACTAAGAGTTACTTTTAGACACTATATAGACTATTAGCTATTCTATAGCTTAGCTATAGTTAGGTTTATTACTAGTAAACTACTTCTCTAATTCCTAGTCTAATATAGGTTTTAGATAGCTATACTACTATATAATTATATCTTCTAATATAACTTCTAGAACCTAATATTCTTCTACTTATAGTTAGATAAAAGGTTAATCCCTTTCTCTCTATAACTTAAGAGTAGACTTAAAGATATCCTCGACGACTTATACGTTCTGTTTTCCTTCTATAGTATCTAGGTTACTTTTAAGATTTCTAAAGATAATACTTATTAGGACGTTGTTCTAAACTTAAAATTGTTCTAGCGCTTCTAGGAACTGTCCTCTAGTTATATAAGGGGCTTAAAAGTCTAACTTGTTTCTATTAAGGTCTACCTATTAGTTTCTGCGTTTGAAACATCCTATAAATGCCTATGTTTCTCCTTCTTAAGGGTCGTTGTTCTAGTTATTCCCTTAACTAGACGTGTCTAATAATTCTAATAATAAGTCTAATAATAACTCTACTATCTCTACTTTACGTTATAGAGATAGATTATACTCTAATTTAGAACGTCCCTTATAATATTATTTAAGAATAGAGTTCTTCTTATCCTCTACTTATGTTCTATACCTGTAGGCTTCTAGCTCTTCGTTAGATAGGTTAAATTTCTCAAGTAGTACTATTTCCTTTCTAGTTATAGTAAAGGCTTAATGCTTTTCTAAAGAATCAGCCTTCTTACGACAGTTACTTACTCTATAGCTAGGCAGGCTATATGAAAAGTATAGGTGCTACTTATGTTATTAGTTTCGTTCTTTCTAGGAGAGCTTCTACTTTCTAGAAGTCTTCTTCTAGGTAGTGTTTACTTGTTAGTCGTTCTAGCGGTCTAGTTAGTTCTATTTGTTTTACTTCTTAAATTCTAGGCGGTAATTAGTTTTCTTGAATTCCTATAGACGGTTGTCTAAGTAGATTACTTCTTTAATTATAGTAGCAATGTCTTTATAATTAAGATTTTATTATACTATCTCTTTATATAGCTTAACGTTAAGTCCTCTATAGAAGAGTTCTATAAGAGTAAGAGAATCCTACTCTATTCTATTTCTATAATGTTAGAATTTATTTACGTAATTAATTACTAATCTAGTTTAGTGTAGGTTAAGTAACTTCTATGTTACTGTTTTAATAGCATCGATGTTACTAAACATTTAGCGTATAGCGACTTTGAATCTGTTCTAAGATCTAAACATTAATTATATGTTAGCTATACTTCCTACTAAGGCTTTATATATGAAAAAGTTCTCTAGGTACAGTTATGCCTATTTAAGAGCAGTCTCTCGAAGGTAGGAGATAGCGAAGATAGGCGACGCTATACTGTTACTATTAAACTTATCTTTGTTAAAGTTAAAGTAGATTTCTATTTATATAAGAAATAACTCTAATTCTTATCGTTTACTATAGTAGGTATTAGGTAGCTTAACTTGTATAGTTTCTAGGGCTTTGACCCTGTATAGCTCTAGTGTGTCTAGTATGCTCTTGTTATTGTCTTTGTTATCTAGGGTAGTTGTTTCCTAGGACGTAGTAGGCGTGCTCTAGATTAGTGTGTTAATAGTGCTAGCACTAGAGCTAGAGATAGGAGTAGCCTTTAGAGGTATTGCGATTCGAACTTCTAAGCTTAGATGCTTAAAGTATAACGATTCTTAAACTAACTAACTAAGGTAACTAAGTATCGCTAGGGTTTATTCTTATAAAGAGGTTTAATCGCGAACTAGGTGTTTACTTAGAGGTAAACTCGTCACTTAACTATAAAGCTGTCAAGGTAGTAATAACAATGTAATATTAAGTTAAGTATAAAGCTTCTATCTAATAGTAGATGTACTAGTCTTATATAGAACCTTCCTACTTATGTTAATTAGTATAATTACTCTAATCATCCTAATCTTACTTAGCGTTACTTAGTTAATCATTACTAATTAATAACAGTTATATGATTTAACCTATATAAAATCCCTAGTTCGCTTAGCTAGTCTAAGCGATCCTCTATTACTATAAGAGTGTATAATAGTACTTAACCTGTTAGGACGCCGCCTAGTCTTCACTAGTCACATGTGTACGTGATTCGTAACAGGTATACCTCTCTTCTAATATAATAGGTTTCTAGTTATATACTCGTTTATAAGGTTTTTATATATAGTATAGCTAATTAGCGTGATTATTTATATTCTTAATAATAATCTTTATTATATTCTCTAGCTAGAATAAGTTAAATATCTACTAGGCGTCCTTTAGAGTAATATAAGAGAGTAGGTTAATTTTTATAGTAAAGTTAAGTAAATTTATAGGTTTAAAGCGCCTTCTAGTAGATATAGCTTATAGTAAGTTAGGACGTAAAGTAGTAGGATTTATAGAATTAGCGATAATATTTTTTAATTACTTTAGTAGCATCTTTATAGTATAGAATTATAAATTATTCCCCTTGTTTATATAGTTTATTTACCTAACTTTTAGTAGAGGAGCCGCTAAGACGCTAAAACTCGTAACACCGCTAAAAGAGAGATATATATAACGTAGTATACTAGGACCTCGAATACTTTTCCTTACTCTACTATCTAGATATAATATTAAATTATTATAACATATAACATTCACTTAAACTACTCGAAATCTAATAAACTAATCATATCTATAGCTTCTTAACACGTTCGCGTATTATAACTACTCTTTCTATAAGTTCTACAACGTCGAATAGTCGATTGCCTCTTATTCTAATCACTCTTTATAGAACACTTATCTCTTTATACTTGCTTCTTAGTATCCCGCTAAGCTAATATATTCTATATATCCTCTATAATAAGTATACCTCCTTAACGGACCCGGGTCTTTTTAGCTCTACAACGTTTACTAAGTGCCTTATTTACCTTACGAAGAGTCTAGACTTCGGCTATTAATAAAGTCATCTTATGAGCTATTATCTCTATGCCTTTAGCTAACTAATAGAGCTACTGTCTCAAAAATAGAGGTTAGCGAGCTTCCTTAATAACGTGTAATACGATTTTTAACAAGAGTTGTTTACGAAAGAACGTTAGTTAGGTTACGAGGCGTCTAGGAGACCTAAGAGTTAGTATAGCTTAATAAAGTACTTAGAGGTGTTAGAGTCTATAAAATAACATCTAGCTTAGAGAGTATAGCCTAAGGATCTAGAGGTACTAGACTAGCTCTACGAAACTCGGCTTTAGCGTTTTAGGTTATAATTAACTAGTTATAGGCTATATAGAAGGCTATAAAGAATTCGACCTTAGTAGTATAATTTATATAAGCTTTAATAAAGGTCTTAATTTAACGTCTATATATATGTTTAAGAGTACTAAAATATATAATATTAAGTAGCTAGGTTAAATAAGATAAATAAGAAGAGAGATAGAGAAGAATTATATTATTAGCTTTATAATACTCTTAAAACGTAGCTAATTCGTAACTCTCGTGTCTATGTAGTACTAACATTTAATATAGCCTATATACGCGACCGCGTATATGTTTATTAAGGTGTTCTAGCTATTTAAGACCTATCTTATTATTAGTCTATCTTTTACTAGTCGGCTTTACAACCTAATTGTGTAGTAGGCCGCCCTTAGTATACTAACTAGTAAGATAGTTTTTTACTTTAACTACTAAAAATAGTAGTATACTCGAACTCTTCTTATTAATATATATAATTACTATAGCCTATTCTCGGTTACTAGGTTGAATAGCTTTACCTCTACTACGTCGATCTATATATATAATAACTATAGTAGAGCTAATTATATCTATTATAAAACTAGTCTTATTAAAGTTCTAAAAGTCGTAGTCTTAAATACTATATTTCGCTCGTATATTCTCTACTAGCCGGAACAATACTCTAATAAGCTTAGGATCTTTATATAAGGCTCTTTAAAAGTCGTAAACGTGATTAAAACGCGTCTTTAACTCTAGACGTCGTTATATAAAGCGTTAGGCCTAGTTCTTTCTAATATAGTATCCTCTATACGACTCTAGTATATAATTTACTAGTCGGCGTTTACTAAGAGTCGTATAGCTGTTTATTCTATTAGAAAGCGTAGATTTAGATACTTTATATATCTTAGTAGTAGCGCGACTACTAAGTTTTTTTATTATTCGAATAGCTTCGATAGCTAAGATAGTTCGTGCTTTCTAGGATTGAGTTTCTATAGCTAATTATTAAGGAATTATATGTTAAGGTTATAAGGTAGTAGAGTAAGAAAAAGTGTCCGAGGTTCTAGAGTATTCGAGGTTCTAGTATACTACGTTAAGGTAATTATAATATAGACCTTAATATCTCTATTATAAGCTCTTAATTAGATTATTCTTATAAGAAAGCCTTTAATCTATCTTACTAATCTTCTAAATATAAGTAAAGTATAAGTATAAGTATAACTTTAGAGAATTATAGAAATATATTAGTAGTCTAGTTAGATAGATAATAATAAACTAGTAGACTCTTATATAGAGATAGAGAGTATATTAGATTTTTTAAAAATAATTTAAGAGACATTTTATATAGTAAGCTAGCTTAATTTATAGTATATTATATAATTAAGTAGATTAATAATATATTTCCCGGTCGAGCCGATCACCTAGTCAAGCTAATCACTAGAATACTAAAACACGACACTTAACTTAAAATTAAAATACTACTACGTAATTAATCCTAACCCTCTAATAACAAGGCTCGTATTCTTTTAGCTGTTCAAGCCTTTAATTTAGGTTAATTTAAGAGTATATAAGCTTATACTAAAGCCTACGACATACCTTATATAACCCTCTACAACTAAATATATAGAATTCCTTTACGACGTAATACTCCTTCTAATACTTAAAGATTTACCTCTAAAGAAGAGCTAGCTATTATATAATATATTCTTAACCTAGATTTATATAGATTCCTACTCTAGCTAGTAGCTGTTTAAGAAATAGTAGACCTTCTCTCTAAACGCGATATACCTTCTATAGGTAAGAATTAGACTTCTACCTTTATTAAACGCTATATAGAGATTAAACCGAAATTTAGCTACAAGTATAATTATAAAAGAGCTTAGTATAAAGATTCTATAATTCTTAGAGACTAGTTTAGGCTTATATAAAATATAATTACAAAATATAGAATCGCGAAGGAGGACATATATAACTTCGATAAAGACAAGCTAATCTAGACTCTAAAGACGCTATAGAATGTAATAGAGCTTGAGTTTTAGACGACATATCTTAAAAACTGTATTGTATAACACTAAAATAGCTCTCCTATATTAATTAACAAGGCATTTGATCGGTTTACTAAGGGGGCTTAAATTATAGCACACGGAGCTACTCTTATAAGAGCTGAAATCAAGGCGCTATAAGAGGTAAATCAGTTTAAAAAGAGGAGAGAGAGAAAGCGAAAGAGGCGTATTTACTAAGGTGGAAGTCTTATAGTTAAGGAAGGCGAGGAAATTATTTAAAGTACTTAAACTTAGTAGAAAGAGAGTAGTAACAATATATAGCGCTAGCGCTTAGAAGGTAAGCAGCGACGTTATAGTTTATATAATCAGGTTAGATATAATACTCGTATATATAAGGCATCTTAGACTTTAATTAGTATAGAGTAGCTAGGGTTTTTTGAATAACGTTGTTATAATATTTATATAGTTATAGCGTTTTAGTATTCTAGTAATCGGCTCGACCGGGTAATACGTTAGAGCTCTATTATATATTAGAGTATATCTTTTATATTTTAGTTAGTATATAAATAGACTACTCTACTACTAGACTTTATCTTCTTAATTTAATAATTAATTCTATTAATTCTATTAGTATACTTATTAATATATCTATTAGTATATCTATCTACTAGCTAGTAGTATTTATATATATATATATATCTCTATAACTAAGTAGATATATTTTATAGTCGAACTTTTAATAGAACGAATAAGAACTCTTAGATTAGTTATTTATTACCTCTCTTTCTTACTAACTTTTTAGATATCGAATAAGTAAATAAGTATATATATAGAGATAATATTATTTAGTCGAAATAGTCGATAGAAGAAAGATAGAGAATAAATTAGTAGAATAATTAACTCTATATTAAGTATATATTAAGTAATAATATAGTTAGCTTATATAGAACTTAACTTATATTTAACTTAGAGTTAACCTAGATTAGAATTAGTTTAGTATAAATTATAAACTAGGCTCTAACTATTCTTAAAACAGCTTAAATCTACTCTAACCTAGGTTAAGCTAAGTGTAACGAAACTTAATCTATCTAACTAACGCTAGCGAGTAGTAGAGTGTTAATTTATAGATTAAACAACTAGATAATAAGAAGTAGAAGAGCTATACTGTTATAGCCGAGGCTATAGCTTATATCTATCGACTAAAGAAGTAGAAACGTACGCTCTATAAGCGTAGGCAAAGAATGATAGTAGCTAGTCTTAACTCGCTCGATGAGTTAGATACTACTAAAGATCTAGAAAGGAAGGGGAAAGAAGAGAGGAAAGAGAGAGAATAGAGAGAAGAAGAGGTTACTCGCCTGGCCGCTCTTTCTACCTCTACTACCTCCGACCCTGCTCTCGACCTAGGCCTTGACCCGGCCTTCTTTTCTACTTTTCTGTGACGATTCTCAAACTAACTAACTAAGGTAACTAAGTATCGCTGGGGTTTGTTGCTTACAAAGAGGTTTAATCGCGGACTAGGTGTTTACTCGAAGGTAAACTCGTCACTTAACTACAAAGCTGTCAAGGTAGTAATAACAATGTAATATTGAGTTAAGCACGAAGCTCCTATCTAATGGCAGACGTACCAGTCTTATATAGAATCTTCGTCCCCACGATGCTAGCCTGCTAGCCTAGTCGCCCCGTCGCTGCTAAACTAGTAGACCGGTCGCGCCGTCTAGCAATCCTTGCCTATGTCACGTGATTTATAACTAATGAAATCCTTGGATCGTTTAGCTAACCTAACCGATCCTCAAATACTATAAGAGTATGTGATAGTGCTCGACCTGTTAGGACGCCGCCTAGTCTTCACTTATCACGTATACACGTAATTCGTGACACTTTCCTTCTAACTATAAGATATAGATAACCCTAGGTTTTAAAGATAGAACTCCTAAAGTTCTACTAAGTACTATCTAATATTCCCTCTTAGTTTCTATATATTCTCTAAGTATAACGTGTTTCACAAGCGAGTCGCCTACCTAAGCGAGTCGCCTACTTTTTCAATCTAGTATTATTATAATATAAAATACTTAACACTATATATTTTATTAGAACTATAGACGCTATCTAGTACTATTCGGAAATGTCGCTATCTTCTATATCTAATATTTCTGCCTGACAAGTATAAGAATTATACCTCGTTTTACTATAAAGGCTATAGTGCCTGTCTACGCGAACTCTCTTCCTAGACTCTCTACCCTGTTTCTAGTCGCTAGTTTCCTTAGAAGTAATTAAATTAGCTACCTTGCCTACTGTTGATGTCTCTTAACCCTTAATATACTTCCTCTTACGACTTTTACGCTTAGTTATAGCCTTAGTTATCTCACGTTACCTATAAATATAATGAATAGTGAGTTTACTCATCCTGTTACATTAACTCTCTAAATAACTATAACCTACTCACGATTGCCTAGCTAAACTTGCTTTTACTTCCTACACGTTTCTAAGCTTATAATAACTAGTTAGAACGAAATAACCTCTATCATAAAGCTAATTTCGTTAAAGTTATAGATATCCTCCTCTTGAATACTATATTTCTCTTTAACAGACTATATAAGCGTGAACCATAGGCTAATAACTCGTGGATCCTTAGTTAAAGCTTGCTAACGATCATAAGAACGACTCTATTAAGTTTTAAGCTCAGGTGTACGTTTAATAAAGTTGTCTAGCTAGTTCTTATTCACGGGCTGTCCGTCGCGCTCTCTTAGTAGATTGTTAGCTATATCTCGTACTATATTCCTTATAGGCGACAACCCTCGCGAATCCAACTCTAATATATATCTATCTATTATATCCTCCTCTAGCTTTATAAGTTTTTTCGAATTAGGCTAGCAATTACGTCGTGGAGGCTTTCTAGCGTGTCGATTAGAGAGAGTCTTTTAAGGAACCTAGTAAATCTTTATAGCGCTTCGTTTAGTTAATAGCGCGTTGTTTTCGAGTGCTTAGGTCGCTAAAATAATGCTAGCTTCTTGAGAAGGTAATTAAATGTTATAGTGTTGAGTTATTGTGATTTAAAGGTAGTAGATAGTACGCGACTAGGAAAGTAGGCGACTTACTTAGATAGGCGACTCGCTTATAAAACACGTTAGGTAATCTAACTATTTAATTAAATTTTTAATCTTACCTCTAATAGATTTATAGTTAAGAATCTTCTTAACCTAATATTTAGTATTTAGATTAACTAGTTAGATTTCTATAGATAGAGCTAGTAGTACTTCTAGTAGTACTAGTTTAAGTAAGAATATATAGAATACTAGAAAGATATATATTATATTTAGAAGTACTAGTTTATAATTTAAGAGTTCTTTTACTTACTTAATTTTATATAGTCCTAGTTTCTTATAGTCTAGTTTATTACTTAGTCTCTTTATATTAATGTTTTTCTATACTAGATAGACTTTATCTCTCTCTTTAGATGTTAGCTTCTAACTATATCGTTTATTATAGTAGTATACGTTCTATTTAGCTATAAATTATAAATCCTCTAAAAGTTCCTTATATAGCTCTTTAATTTTCGATACTTAAATTCGAACGACTTAATTATTAATAGTCGAAGTTAGTAGTTCTTAATATACTAATAATTTATAGCTAAAATTAGTATAGAATAGTAATATAAGTATAGTTTCTATTACTAAGCTATTATATATAAACTAGGCTAAAGGTAGTAGTTCTATTTAATTGTTCTATTAGTACTTTATATAATAACAAAGATATATTTTAACTACTTAATTTATATATTTATTTCCTCTATTTATCTAGAGGTAGAAAGCTATTAAAAGCTTTCTTTTTATATCTAATTATTCTATAAGAGTAACCTAGAACTTTAAGGTAAAGAGCTTATCTATATTTAAGAGTATCTCTTTTAGTATTTTATATCTTAAGACTATATATCTCTTAGAAATACAAATACTAATTCTTCTACTATACTCGACTCTATATATAGTATTAGTATTATATACTTAGTAAGTCTTTCTATAATAACTAGGATTAAATTATATTTAACTTCTATTATTAGGTTCTTAGATTTCGATAGTTTAATAATAAAATCCTAGAATATTAATTTCTAAGGTATTTATAGTATTAGAGTAGTATCTATCTAACTATAAGATATATAGTAGAAAGCCTTACTCCTTATATAAGTATAATACTCTAATATTATATCCTTAACTATCTAGTTTAAGCTACCTTTAAAGCTAAACTATCTTTTTAGATAAAGAGTTATTTATCTAATTCCTTAATAGCTATAAGCTAGTAGCTTATATTATTCTCTAACGAATTCTTTTACTATTATTAAAGAAATAAAAGGTATTTCTTTCTAGATTATAAGTCCTTTACTTATATCTATATCTACTAACTAATACACTACTTCTATATAGTATATATTATAGAAGTTATTAAACTCTTCTCTTATATATTCTTTATTAAATACTTTTCTTATCTTATTAGTCTATAGTTCTTCTATTCATATAGCTACGATTTAGTAAACTATAGAAGCTAGGTCTCTATTCGATAGTTTCTTTAAAATTACTATCTTTATATATTCTCGAGTTTCTTTATAGCCTAGCTTCTAACTAAGAGTATTAGCTCTTATATTAGTTATTCTAGAAATATATCGAGTTATACTATTATAATATAATCCGATTTCTAACTATCTAGCTAGGCGCTCGCTTATAAGTTCTTTAGTAGTAGTAAAGGTTCGAAGATTAGTATAATCTATAAGTACTATTACCTTATACTTTGTACCTTATAAGTAGATCTTCTAATACTATAGTATAAAGACTATAGGAAGTAGTTTCTTCTCGAATATAGTATAATTTTACTAAGCTAGGTCTAGTGTTCTAGAATAGTAGACTATAGATATCAATTTCCTATTTTCGTCTAGTTAGAGATATACTACGTCGATAGCTGTCTCTAAAGCGTTAGTCTCTATAGTACTTAGTTTCTTAGAATTATAGCTTTATAGTATTAGTTCCTTAATAAAATATTTCTTAATTATTTAAAAAGCTTTCTCTATAATTTCGTTCTATATAAATAGTAACCCTTTATAGACAAGGTTTATTATTAATTTAGATATTCTAGTATTATCTACTATAAACTATTAGTAAAAGTTAGCGAATCCTTAAAAGCGTTAAATATCTTTAACGTTTCTTAGTAATTCCTAGTTAATAATATCCTTAATTTTATTTAGATCTATTTCTATTCTTTCTAAAGATATTATATAGTCTAGGAATTTTATATAAGTTACTCTAAATTCGTACTTTAATAATTTAAGTTAAGAGTTTACTTCTTAATAGTCGACGTAAACTTAATCTATAGAGTTATTCTTAATACTAATAACTAATATATTTAATAGAATAGATAATTCGAATCTCTAAATATAACCTTTCTTTAAACTATCGATAATATAACTTTTAAAGTATTATAACTTCTTCTAGCTATATAGCTACATTTTCTATTTCCTAAGGTTATAACTCTTATATAATTTAATCTCGAAATCCTCTAGATAATATTCTAGAAGAGCTCTTATATCTTTAGAGTTCTTAAATAATTCTATAAATTCTCTATACTATATAGATATTTCGTTATTAGCTATCTTACTAACCTATAGAGAACTCTTAGTAAGATGTTCTAGCGCTATAGAAGTAGTAGCGCTAACCTTGTTCTAGCCTTATAGTTATAAACGCGATTCTTTATATTTATATTAGCTAAAAGTTATTCTTCGAGCTTTCTAGTTAATGTCTAGATTATATTCTCTAATCTATAGTATACTAAGTATTACTTCTCTATTTTCTTTCTTAATAATATCGAATTATATATCTAAGTAGTATTCTTTAATAGTAAGTTTCGTTAGAATAGTCTTTTAATTAATTACTTTATTTTAATATACTATATCTATTATATTAACTATACCTAGCTAGTATAGGCCTGTCTTTATAATAGAGACGTTTAGCTTTTTAAGAGCTATTAGGGAGAGGAAATTATCTATTACTTCTAAGTCGATTATAACTTAGAGTTCCTTTCTCTTAATAGTAGTAGTTACTATTAACTATCTATCTTCTAAGGTAGTATATATTTCAGGTTTAATAAAGTAGATCTTAAACTATTATTTCGTCTAATTATTAGCTATACTAAGTAGATTACTAGTCTAGGTATATAGTATTACTTTTTTCTTATTTACTTTAGATATAGTATATATTATTTACTATTCTATAGCTAGTTTAAGGTTAGGTTTTAAACTTATGAACTATTTCTTCGATTTCTAGTTTACTATTAAAGAAGAGTTATACTATTTCTAAGTAATTGTTATTTCTTCTATATTTTTAGAGGTCTAGAGTTCTTCTACTTATAGTTAGTAGAATAAGTACTCTATTATTCTCTATCTCTTATAGCTTAGTTTAAATAGTTCTTATTTAACTACGAGTTACTTTTCTTCTAAGGTCTATATTCCGGTTTCGATATTACGAAATAGAATAATAAATCTATCTAATACTAAGGGTTTATAACCTTCGATATTATATAGAGACTATAAGTCTAATTTAATTCCTTCTGGATTCATCGAACGATTCTCTCTTTTAAAATATCTAATAAATATCTATACTTCCTCTAGTTAGAGTTTATTATTCTAATTATAACTTTCGTCTAAAGACTCTAAGGATTTAGAGAACGATTCTACTATTTTATATCCTTGTTATAGTAGTAGTTTATACTTAGTTTCGAATCGAGTAATATAATATTATTTAAGAATAGAGTTATCCTTATTCTCTACTTAGGTTCTATATCCTTAAGCTTCTAGTTCCTTATTAGATAGTTCTAGTCTCTTAAGTAAGGCTACCTCTTTTCTAAAAGTAGTATTAACTTGTTTTCTTTTCTCTTTCTTAGGTTTCTTTACTTTCTTCTAAGTATACTTATTCGATATATATCCTAGTTAGCTATATGAATAGTATAAGTTCTATTCTTATCTACGATTATATATTTTCTAGAAAAGTTCTCTCTTCTAAAAGGTTTTTGTTTATATAGCGTTTACTTACTATTCGTCTCTATAGTTTAAATAGTTCTATTTATACTATTTCTTACTCTTATATTCTAAGTAAGAAGGTGTTTTCTTAAATTTCTATAATTAATTATCTATTTAGATAACTTCTTTAATTATTAAGGTAATATCGCTATAGTTAATATTTTAGCGTATTATTTCCTTTTATAGGTTAACCTTTAACTCTCTATAGAATAGTTCTATAAGAGTAAGTCTATTCTAACTAGTCTTATTTCTATATTACTAGAATTTATTAGTATAATTAATTACTAAACTAGTTTAGCGAAGGTTAAGTATCTTATATACTACTATTTATATAGTATTAAAATCTCTTCTATAATCGAAATATTAATTATATTATAACTATACTTTCGTTTATTACTTTATTTCTAATAAAATTCTTAAGGTATAGCTAGGTCTATTTGAGAGCCGACTCTCTTAAGTATAAGATACTAAAGATTAGTTAAGCGGTTCGATTATTAGAAAACTTCTTAGCGTTAAAGTTAAAGTAGATATCTTTCTAGAGTAAGAATAACTCTAGTTCCTACCGCTTTCCATAATATATATTAGATATTCTAATCTAAATAGTTTTAAGAACCTTAATTCTAAAGGGTTTAGGTGTATCTAGTATACTCTTATTATTATTATTAATATTAGAGTTATTATTATCTTCTAGAGACGTAGTAGGCGTTCTCTAGACTAGTAGGTTAACTCTACTAGTACTTAAGCTAGCGATAAGAGTAGTCTTCGAAGGTATTACATTTTCGAACTTCTAAGCTAGACACTTAAAGTGTAATAAAACTTAATCTATCTAACTAAAGGTATCGTTTCGACAGGCTAGTTACTATATAAAGAGATTTATATTATAGGTTATTTATGTCAGGGCTTGTAGCAAATGCTTTGAATTGAACTACAGAGGCGTCTATATACAAGAAGATTCGATTGTCCTTTCCAGAGCAGAGTCCTTGCTACCTTATATACTTAGTCTACTCATTCTAGAGGATTCTGCCACGTATTCTCTCCAAGGTCCTGTCAAGTCAATGCGTTGCGTTACTAAGCGAGGTCACGTGCTCACGTCGCTGGAGTACTCCAAGACTCACTCCACGGGTGCAACCCTTGACAATTTACTTAGAGGTAAATTTATTACTTATATAAAGTAGTTAATACTAAAATATATTAATAACTCAGTAAACTAAGTTAAGTATAAAGCTTCTATCTAATAGTAGATATACTAGTCTTATATAGAACCTTCGTTTCTTATTACTAGACTACTAGAGTAGTCGCTCTATCTAGCGAGTCACGTGATTATATATAGATGAAATCCTTAGATCGCTTAGCTAACCTAAGTAACCTGTTCTTACTATAAGAGTATATAATAGTACTTAACCTATTAGAACGTCGTCTAGTCTTTACTTATTATATATTATTATATAATACTAAGTTAGATAGTCTATAAGATGTCTCTATCTAATTTCTATCTAATCTAGATTATAGTACTCTACTCTAACGTGAATTATATCTTATATAGCTTATCTATAGCTAAATAATAATTATTATAATCTTTTTAATATTATCTTTATTTCTCTTATTCTTTTTTTCTCTTAATAATTAAGGCTCTTCTTAGTATATTAGTAGTAGTAGTAGTAGTAATAGTAGTAGTTAATATAGATTAGAGACCTAATATAGAAACACTTCTAGAGATCGATTCGTGTTTTTAGATATCTTTTAGTAGACTAATATAGATTACTAGAATATAATTAAATTAGCTAGATTATATAGATATTCTAACTAAATATAGTTCTAATATAGATTACTAACTTAAGTTAGAATCTAGCTTTTTAGTAGGCTAATACGTGTTAAAGTCTAAGCTAAACACTCTCTTAGTACTACTATAAAGATAAAATACCTTTCTACTAGATTTATATATATTTTTAGTAAATTTAAGCTATATAATATAATTTCTAGTAACTTAAAGCTCTTTTTAAAACTCTATCTCTAATATACTAGTATAAAAATAGAAGAAAGTTAGTAAGTAAGCGATAGAATCGATAGCGACGTTAAAAGCTTATATAAACCTAGAGTAGTATAGTACTATAAATTAATTATATAGAGTAGAAGAGTTATAGAAAGAGGTCGAGAAGTTAGCTTAGAGAATAGATATATTAGATAGTAGTATTTAAAATGATAATGAAATTAAGAGTAGATTAAGAGTAGAATTAGTAAGAAAACATTATAATAGTAATAGTTTTACCTCTTTCTAGTAAATAATTATATCTCTTTTTAATAGAAATACTTTCTAAAAAGTAGAATATATAGCTTAAAGAGTATTTAAGATATTTCTAATAAATATTATAGATATTTATAATTAATAAGAGAGTATAACTATTATTTACTCTTATTATAATATATTATACTATTATTAAATTATTAAACTATAAAGAGAATAACTATTAGTATATTTTTAGTTAGAGTTAAACTATATATATCGAGTAATAACTAGAACTAAAATTAAGAGATAAGCGCTCTCTTAAAATATTAGTAAGATACTATTATCTTTAATATACTCGCGATTCAAAATTTTAAATCGAGAACCTATCTTATAACCACTAACCTACTATCCTCTAACTTCTTAAAAATATTTTCACAACTCTGTAATTTTATAAAATGTTCTAAGACCTCTATTATTCCTCATCACTACTATCCTCTCCCATCTCCTCGTCACTACCCTCATCATCCTCATTTTCTTCATCCCCCTCGTCCTCTCCAGCCTCCAACCCGTAATTCTCCTGGAAGCTAGACAGCGATTGGGTCTGAGTTTTGAATCCAAGTTCCGTGAATCCTTTAACAAGTGCCTGCATCAACAGTCAGCAATCTACGTAAGAAAAAAAAGAGAGACGAGAACATACCTCCTCCATAATTGGTGCAGCAGTAACCACCAGATTAGCCTTCCCAGGCGTAAAAATAGGAAATAAAACATCCCTCATCACCCCCTTGATCTCCTCCACAGTAACCGTTCTCACCAACTGCAAAGTCCTCGTATTATACTCGTCATCCACCTCCCTCACAACACTATCCACAAAGTGGAACTGCCCCGCCGCAGCCATCGTACTTTGTTCATCCGCTAATCCAGTAACGATCTGACTAACCGCGCCTTCAAGAGCATATTGTTCAAACTTCGCTGTCCCATCAATGTAGGACTCTAACACAGCCTTGGCAGCGTTGAAAGCACGAAGTGCGTCGGGAGAACGGTACACGTTGAAGGAGACGTGTCCCCCGTCGGGATCGCGACGGAAGTAGGCGCCATATGCGAGACCTGTTCCGCGGACTGCTGTCCACATGGGCCCTTCGACGGCGTCGAGGAAAGATGTTGCGACCATTAGCGCTGGTAACTCTGGGCTCAAGTATGAATGTGGTCCTTTGGCGGTGGAAAGGAGGAAAGATGAGTCGATTGTTGGCATGGCGACGATGGCTACACCATAGTTACCGGGATTTCGGCCATCGTTGCTGAGACGCTGCTCGAGCTTTACAAGGGGGAGTAGTGGCTTGCTTGTATCCAGCCCAGCGATGAGAGGTTTCCAAGCGTCAACGGGGTTTGTGAGTTTCTCAATGTCTGTGATGACTAGTGTTCGGACGTTCTCAAATGTGAAGAGTGATTTTCGGAGAGCCTCGAGCCAATCAAGTACTACCTCGGGTTCCTTTGCGAGAAGGCTTTTGAGTCTCTTCATGTAGACCGCCTTGACAAGAGTTCCACGAGCTTTAATATTTGAATCTTTGTCCATATGAATCATCGAGTCAACGGCATCTAAAACAAGTTAGCACATCTCTCCCAAGACGTAGACGCTGACGATCACCATACTCATCATGCTATTGCCGCTGCGCTTTGCTTCCGGTATCTCGGCGAGAATCTTGGACATTCCTGCCTTGAGTCTGGTCTCATCAAAGATACTATCAAACATCATGGTCCGGATCCATTCGATTGCAGTGGCATATTTATCGGGTTCAACTACGAATTGGATGACAAGACCTTCAGAATATCCGACACGGCCACCGCCATTGATGGAATAGCTAATGGTGTCCTGTTCAAGCTCTGTGACAACCTGTTCAAACTCAATTTTCTTCCCGTCTTTTGTGATTGGAGTATTGAAGAAGTTATCCATAAATAGTGGTAACAATGGGCGATGCTCGGTTGCGACCTGAGAAGTACCAAGAAGAACTGTGATATGAACAAAATTGCTAGGTACATGCTCGAACTGGACGAAGAGTGGAATGTTCTCGGAAGATTTGTCAATGATGGTCTGGATACTGTTTGATGGGGTACCAAGCTTCTTGGAGAGACCGGATCTGGCTGTAGTTGATTCGATAAAGTGGATTGAATCAACACCGGGGACTGGCCACTGCTGCAAAACAGAAGCAGGAATTTCAACGTCATTCTTTGCAACAGCCGCCTTGAGTTTTTCTGCAAGTTTCGCAAGACCTTCAGGTCCCAGTTCCTCTCGTCGTTTGGCAAGTCGCTCTTCTTCAGAAGTCTTGATCTTTTCAGCCATCTCCTTGGACGGGGTACCTAGGAGAGAGATATGTGGTGCATTAGTTATCCACCTTCCCAAGAAATCTCTCCATTGCTGGTCAGACCATGATTCCAAGACATCGAACTCAGCGAGAGTGGAAATATCTTTCAGAGTGGAGCCATCGCGTTTTCCGAAAAGGAAGTCGTTGATTATGCCATCTGCGTAGAAGCTGGTAGAACTTTCTGCTTGAAATTTTACGCGTCTTCGTTCACGTCTGATACAATCCAACATATATTTCATATCGAGGGGGTTTGTTGTAACGTCTCTGAGAATCTCAAATAGTCGCTTTTCAACATGTGCCAACTTCTCGGTCGCGACTCCAGAAGGCTGAAGCCAAATGACTGAATTTGGTCTTGCATCCCACTGTTGGTAGATTGCACTAGCAAGTTCCTCTTTTTCCACCATGATATTTTCCAAAATAGAGATCGAAGATCCGGCTAGGTAAGTGAGGAGAACTGTCAGAGCTGCAGTTTCAACTGGCAAGTTGCAATCCGGACCAAACATCCCGATGGAAATTTCACCCATAGTTTCGTCTTCTTCCGGAAACTGAACGGTTTCTATGATGGTTTCCTTCAATGCGGGAGGTTGCGGGGAGTCCACCCAAGGTCTTGAATGAGTTAGCAATACACCCCTAAGAAGTATATACGGAAAGTTCGCAGCTTACCGCTTGAATGAAGCATTTGGGGCCGGAATATCATCGACGATGCTGTCCTCAAATTCATCCAAAATTCGGAGGAGCTCATGCTGATCAATCTCCCCGACAAGCACAAGGCATAGATTCTTGGGCTGATACATTTCTTTGTGGAAAGCTCTGATGCGGTCTGCCGTCAAGACTCTCAGATTAGGCATCAACCCACCAGTCTCATACCGGAAGCCGACATTTTCGGGGTACAAAAGGCGCCTGGCACGAATATCCATTATCTCTCCGCCCGTATTCTGCACACCTTGCATTTCAGAATAGACAACACCTGCATCGTTTCCTTCGCCATCAATGTGATGCACTTCAGTATAACAACCTTCGTCAGTCAAAGTGGGCAGGATGATATGCTCAAGGTAAACAGGTAGAATCTGGGCAAATCCTTCCCACCCGGCGGTTTCCAACGTATAAGCGGTGTGATCTGTGGCGGTCCAAGCATTGGTGTTTGAATAAGCCCGTGAGGCAAGCTTGTCTAAGAGTCCTTTGTATTGATAGTTTCGGGATCCCATAAATACCAAATGCTCCAAGGTGTGGGGTGACCCAGAGTCATCAAAGATCTCCGTTGCCAGAGTAAAGAAGCCATTTACCTTGGGTCCTTTTTGGTCGGCCACAACAACATGCATTCCAGTTCGCTCGGATACATACTGAGTGATAGACACGGGAGCATAATCGGTTTCAAATTGCTGAATTGTCCGGAAACTGGTCTGTCTTTTTTGGCTCGGCATCTTGAATACTGTGGCAAAGCCTTTGCGAAAAGAGATTTCCAATTTGGTAAGAGGGCTGACCCTGAGATCTTGTCAGTAGATATCCTCTTGACTTATATACCCAGGCTGACGGCAAAGAAAAGATCTGAAATAGGAAGGCTCGCTCGATCAAGGTGCAGTCCCGAGTTTCATGAATGAGAAGGTTCAAGTCATGGCCCGCAGGCGCTAGAATTCTTTCAATACCAAGATTCACAAATAATAATCCACGGGCATACCCTTCGTTGTTAAGCACTTGATACAAGACAATCGCGAAGATAGTCGTCACAATTGCTGGTAAGAAGACACGACGAGACGGTGCGGGTGAGGACGGTGTAGCCATGATTTGGACACCGAGGATTCCCAGCGCAGAATGCAATAAACAAGGGCTAGGAGAGTGCAACGTTGGCCTCGAAGAATTTGAGAAGCCAGCTGGGGTGCTTTGAGACTGTAGGTTGACTGAACATACCTCGAGTTAGAGAACAACCTGAAGGCAGTAGAAAAGGCAGCGGAGAGCCTGGTGCAATGCAGGATGACTCAAGACGACGGGGACGCTATATGCAAGTCAGCCAGCCGCCCTATGTGTACCACCACCAATGGAGTGGGATGAATAACGAGGCTGCCGAAATGAAGCTATCGACAATGACTTCTAAGAGAGGGTGCGTACGGACCGTGGAGGACAGGTTAACATCCAGCCGAATTCGAGGAGAGATTAGGAGGAGAAAATAGAGAGAATATTGTTTATTCCTGTGGCAGGGAAGGTAACACACATTCTGCCTTGCGGCTCCAGGTCCAACACGAAACCCACTCACCCCGCCATCATACTCCCCCGCCCGCCGTGAAGTCGGTTCCGGTATATTGTCGGACCGGCCGATCGGCAAACAAACGCCGAGATTCCGTTTCCGCCGAGCCACCTCCCCGAGCCCCGGGCCGTCACCAAAATGATGGAAACCACCAAGGTTGCGTTGGGCAGCTCCTGCCATTTGATATTGAAGTCAGAGCGGCATATAACTTTCTATAGGTCGCGCCCATTCCTTGACTTCTCCTCCTCAAAGATGTACCTGTGATACATCCACCAGCACACCTTTTGAGCCCGCCCCAAAGGACAGTTTGTGCTTGAGTCTTGCCTTTCAACATGGCCTCGCCCAGCATTGAAGCTCGTGTGACGGAGTCCCTGATACTATTCGCGGCCAATAGGCAATTTCCCGACGAAGAAGAGATCTCTGCAGCCTATGTGCAAGGCTCCATCCTGCCAGGCGCCCTAGAATCTCTGGAGGAGGCTCAAAGAGCTCTGGAGGTAGGATTCCCCATCCTTTCCAAGGAACCACGCCAGCCGCTCAAGATACTGACAATCTCCAAAGACGGAAATACGCCAGATCAGCCAGAATAGTGCCACGGACGTTGATACCTGGATTGCACACGCCGAAACGATCCAACATGATATTGAATCCTCACGTCGCCTGGCGGGCAGCATAGTTCGTGAAGCCGAGGCAGACGAGGAACGCCTGGAGGCTCTCGAAGAGCAGGAGAAATTCGTGGCATTCCTGGAGAATGAGGTGGCCTTTTCCGAACATATCGGCCGGTCACTGCAATACCTGCAGGATATGAACGATAAATTGGACAACATTGAATCGCTTTGCAAGGAGAGAAATCTGCTCGAAGCGTTGGATGAATGTACAAGTATGCCATGGTCCATTCTGCCATTAGGGGATGTTATACTAATGGCTTCCTAGAATACACGGGTTCCCTTTTTCACGCTCCCGACAACACGGCCCGAGCGAAAAAGGTACTGGATGCCAGATACAGTGAAATATCGGAGTTTCTACATGAGCAGTTACGGGGTCTGTTCAAATACCTCGTTCGTTTTGATGCGAAGAATCGAACTTTGACTATCAACAATGTCTTGCCCTGTAAGTTGACGTCCGGAAGTGGGAGGATCTAAGCTAATAGCATTAGCCGAAATCATGACTTTAGAACAGGTTGTACACGCACTAAATGCCTACCAAGAGACGGAGAAAACAGCAACGAAGCTTTGGGAGGAATTAGATGAATTGATCATTGGGCCACGCACCTTCATTCATCTGGGAAGGCTACCGGGGATTGTCATTGAAAAGGTAATCCGATTTCCACCATCAACTCAAAATTGGCGCGCTAACTCTCTTAGAACACTATCGTCGGTGGCCGAGAAGAGGCGGATCTCACCATAAAGTCCTTGTTCGATGATATGGAAGGAATTATTGGGTTTTTCTGCCAAAGGCTGCCGAAAGAATTCATAAAACATCTCTCGGATGCGATGATGCCCACCCTCTGTGAAAGAATCAAAGAGCTATGGCTTGATTCCGCGGTTCCGACATCCTTGGAAGATTTACTGGAATACCAAAGAGCTTTGTTGCAAGTAGCAGACTTTGTGAAACGTTTAGAAGACCTTAAATGGCCTGGGGCATGGACTCTAAACGAATGGGTCTCAACAGCGGCTAAGAATTGGCTAGACAAGAGAAAGGCAAATGCATTGGATTGGACGAGGAATCAACTATCCCTAGGTAAGCCACCTTTCGTTCAAGGAGTCAAGGTCTCCGATTAACGAATAATTCCAGGCGTTGGCTATCCACGAGCCGCGGATCGAATTGAGAAACGCATGGTACAGCGTGATGAAGGCATGCGCATCCCAGTCAAAGGCAATATTGTAAATGAGGATAATTGGGACGCTGCCTGGGATAGTGAAGATGACTCTCCAAATGCCTCGACAAAATCTACCTCTCCCCCACCGCCAATAAGGAGACATCGGAGCTCGATAGATGAAGAGCGCAAAGTTTCTGAAACGACAGCTTCTGCAGTTCCAGCCCCACTCGAAGACGAAGATGATGGAGCGGATGCTTGGGGATGGGGTGACGAGGACACTGCCGAACCAGAGGAGGCTTCGCTCCCTGAACCAACCCCACCCACGAGCGACTCACTGACAGGAGAAGTGCGAGAAATGATCATCAAAGAAAGATACTACACTTCGTCTATGCCACAGCCAGTATTTCAAACCATGACTTCAATATATGAAGATGCTGCGAGATTGACACAACCAGAGTATGTTTTCCATTACTACCAAGAAATATGCATTCATTAACAATTTCTAGGAATGCTGAATCACCTATCACTCCAGCCGCTCCTGGTTTATTCACTGTCGCGATTCTTATTCTCGCCATGTACCGGGCGATATCACCTACATACTACAACGAAGATGAGAATGGCAATTTGTGGGTTATATTTGTAAATGGCAAGTTTTAATAAACTGACCCTTTTCCTTAGTTTTCTGTACAATGATGCCATGTGGCTAGCAGATCAGCTTCGGCAGTTTAGCAAGGAATGGCAAGTACGAAAAGATCTCAATGATCGTGTCTATGGCAGGCTGAAGCTGGATCCCGAGGTCAAAGTGTTGGAGAGTTTCGGAAAGAGGGCATATACAAACGAGCTCATCAGCCAGCGAACTGCTTTGACAGACTTTTTAGCTGGTATGCCTTGTTGTTCTTTCTCCCTTGAGCTTAATTCATCTAACAGGGTTGATCAAGGTCCTCAAAATTTCTTCCAGCAAGACAAATCGGAAATTGAGAATGGTGCCAAGGTCGTCACCAGACTAATACGTGAGAAAGCCGAAGCATGGAACAAAATCCTCACCTGGTCCGCATGTGCATCCGCGATTGGTTCATTAGTCAACACCATCGCCACCAAACTCATAACCGACATTTTCGAGCTCCCCACCATTGGCGTCGACGATGCGCAGCTCATCGCCGAGATCCTTACACTTATCGAAGGACTGGACAACTTATTCATTAAGCCCTCCCCTCCCAATAGTTCCAAGAATGGATACCAGGAGCCACCCTTGAGTCTGGCGGCTCAGTTCGTGGATCAGTGGTTGAAGTTGAATTATTTGAATCAGGTGTTGCAGAGTAACCTGGTGGACATCCGATTTTTGTGGAAGGAGAGTGATTTAAGCTTGTATTTTAGCAGGGAGGAGGTGGTGGATTTGATCAAATTGAGTTTTGAGAATAACGAGAAGGTTAGGGGAGTTATTAGGGAGATTGAGGAGGGGAGGCTACCTAGGGATGGGGATTAGGATTGTTGACTTGGGGATGGGGACGGGGTTTATGATGATACGGGATGAGGCGAGGAGAAGCTGAATATGTGTATGGTTTAGTATTGGTAGCTAGTTTGGAAAATAATGATACCCTGCTGTTGCCGACTAGGCTTGGTTTGTAAGTCACCACCCCTCACGACTTGAGAGTAAGCCAAATCCAATATTTCTTGGAGTGGCTGCCCTTCTCCTACTGAATTGACTACAGCCGTCGTGCACTTAATGATGTAGCTTCCAAATATCTAGGGTAATTATTTCCTCCCAAGAGAAGAGGCGGTGGAAAGGGACCAGAGAGTATTGCGGCCAACTTGCCTTGCCTGAATTTATGTATTTACTTTGATTGTGCCGGGTCAACTGATATCATTCTATTGTTTGAAAGGAGTCTTGCGACTGCAGGTCCTGTCACTTGACTCGAGATTTCATATCACACGTTAGGTTTATCTTGGCGATTTGGGGTAATTAATAGTATTATATGATGTAAGAAGAGAGCCAAGAGTGAAAAAATACTTTCAAACTTCCTTACATATGCATCTCGGTTTATTCGAGACGTTCGCACTCTGGTTTATTTTTGTTTCTACTCATTCCCGCGTAGAGTAATGATCAGATGTCACGTAAACCACTATTTTCCACGGTATATTTCAACGAGGAAAGTTTTTGACGGTAGCACATGACTCGAATAGTACTCTGTAAACCAAGTTGATAATTTAAATGATAACTTGAAAAGGAGGTAAGTAATAACTTTATTTGCTGAAAATTAGAAAGACGGGTTGAATTGAGTGTCCGAATGTGCTTCGTGCGACGACGGGTATTTTGGTGGGGGGGCGCTTGCGTATGAGAATGTTTGTTGTAAGAAACCATTATCAAATTTGTGGATAAACTTCTTCCATCCTGACCGCCTTAATTAACTTAAGTGAAGCTTGTTTATTAAGTTGAGGTTAAAGGTCACTGTTCGATGAGTCCTTTGTCTAGTGCCGTCAATCTGCAACTAGAATAGTTGTACCATCCCATTATCTGGGCTCAGTGGCAGAGTATTGAATTATTTTGAATCATAATCAAGTCCTGGGCGAGTGATATTTCCTTGTATCGGAATTCAACTAAACCACGTTCGAAGAACACCTGAAGCAGAACTCATTGAAGAATTTCCCGACGGTGTCGATATATATCCAACTCTTGAAACACTCTAAAATATCCGCTCTGAGCGAAACCACTAGGAAAATTGCTGAGGAACTAAGAAAATAACACCTTAACCAGCGGTAAGAGCAGGAAGTGTCGTCGATTAAGAGAATTTGGATAACGCGTTTTTGTAGGAAACCCGTTCTAGGTTGATACAGTGACAGCCATCTATTATTTGACTTATATGATAAATAGGTGGGATATCTCAACAGCTCCGGAAAATATGAAGATGCTTGGCGGCGGGAAGTGGGTACCTGTAACTCACCCTCCTAATCATCCCGTCAATTTCTAGTGCCAGGATAATTCCATACCATGTCGTCTATCTATTTGGTCTACAGATTATTCAAAGCTATAGGGGTTGACCACTCGCCGAGGTTATATCCTGACTGTGCTCGGATAGCTGGGAGGTGAACCACATTCAAAGTGTTGACTAATCAGCCAAACTTCTCAGATTCGGTGATTCATAGTAAAGGCTCAATATAGGTAGTGCTACAAAGTTCTATATACCACTCCTATTTATTTTAATAAATGCTTCCTGTCTCTTTTGTTTTCTTTAGAGGTTAGCACTCTAATCACTCTATAAAAAAAGGTAAAACTTATGACTATTTATAGTCTAGGAGGATGAGAGTAAGGAATGACTACCCTACAGGTTATGCTATCTCTTCTTACTATATTTATAGCCTCAATAGAGACTAACAATCTAAGGTTATCATTCTCTCGAAGACTACCTAATAACCTATGAATTCACATATAGGGGGTAAGGATTCAGGTGGGAGTTCTTAGAAAAACAGGTGGTGCATATAGCAGTTAATCTAAATATAAGTGTATATTAGTAATATGGAATTATAACTTTCTCGTGTTTCTTATTATATTAGAAATAGCGAGAGCCACCACTTTCAACATCTTCTAGAAACTCTTGCTTCACTTTATTCTATAATCTATCAAACTTCTAGTAGACGTAAGCCCGAAAAGCACAATGATGTTGTAGGAGCCTTCTAACTTAAAGACCACTACGATTTTGCAAACTTACTCATTGGCTTCAGATTTGGGAGAGAAGTCATGTGTAGAAGAAGGGTCTGTGCCTGTGGTCTTACCTTCTACTTTCAGCTATGTTTCTATAAGTATTCAATAGATAGCTCACGTCCACTTAAGCTCTTTACCTTCCGCTTTCTCGGTCCCTAACACTGCTGCATACAAGCTGTGCTTAGTATCTTTCGTGTTGCTAACTAGAACAAGCATGGCTAACGAGTATTAAAATGAGCATATAGTTGCGGTTTCATCACCACAAGAATAAATATAATTAAGACTAGTCGTTGAAATTCACCTTCGCGAGTCGTCTATAAGAGTAGAGAAACAAACTATACTCGAAGTTATACAATTCGAAGCAGATTCATTCCTTGCGCCTACATTTCGAGTGCTTTTATCTATATATTCACAACCGCGGAACTGTAAGTAGAAACAATCCAGTTCACCTAGTGACATTTCAAAACGACAGGACCTCAGTTTTCGACAGTGTATCTTTGAATCCTCCAAATCAGACGAACTCACAAAAGATTACATTACCTCAGCGGAGTAACGGTTCTGAATCGTAGTTCGAAATATTTGAAACTATGCATTCCTATCGTCTTCTTCTAGAGACTTGCAGATAGGTCATAACCAGCAGTAGACCTAGACAGTGCTGTAAACGTGCAAGTAGTGTAAGGGTTGGGGTATGTATATACATATATGTATCGGCACAAATCACTGTAGGCTTTTCTTGAAATAATATGTAGGGTAATATCTATACCCCCAAGAATAATTTAAGGCCTAATATCTGGAACTCAGAAACTTTAGAAGTTGACAATGTACCTAGAATCTCCATGCTTCTCATGCTCACCGCCTTCCATAATTCTGCCACCACCTCATCGACAATCCCTCCGCTCCCGTCCTCCTCCCCTCCCATCGCAAACAACAAACAATGCCCTCAGACGACTACACCCCCATAGTCCGAGGCGGTCTAAGATTAAAGGGCGCCTCCTCCTCCGGAATAAAAAAGAAGAAGAAGGATAAATCTAAGACCAGCGCAACGAACAAAGAAGCCCTCTCGAAAGCGGTTGACCAAGCTTCTGCGGATGCGCCCTCAAAGGAGAAGGCAAGGAAGAAAGGGAAAGGAAAGGGGCTAGCTGGAGAAGGGGCAGAAGAGGCAGATGCAGGGGATGAGGACGAGCTAGATCTCACAACCTTAGAGCAACGCGATCAACATGACGGGAAGACGGCGAGTGAGAGGGCTTATGAGGAAAATAGGAGGAAGAGGGTATGTTTCCCAAATTTCCCATTTAATATCACAATCCCATTTCCCATACGTATCCTCATTCTTATCTACTATCTTCCCCTAAATATACCAAACCTGAGTGCTAATAGAACTGCATAGTTACAAGCACGCCTCGAGCGCGAAGGTCCAAAAACCCACAAGCAACGAGTGGAGGATCTAAATAAATACCTCTCCACTCTCTCCGAACACCACGATATGCCTCGTATCGGTCCGGGATAAGCTTTGATTCGTGGCGGGGATCGGAACGCGAACGGGAACAATAATATGATTGTAGTGGGATAGGCGTTGCGGGTGTCACATACGGGATTAGAAATTGCATTGATTTGGTTGAGATACTCTACATACTGGATATACTCGAGTAGGACGTGGATGCCAGCGAGGGGTAGGGTTATATGGCAGAGAACAGGTCTTCGGGTCGAATTTTGTAAGCTGAGCAGGTGAAAGATCGTAATTTTAGCACACATTGATGGGGGGCGTACATCCTCGAAGTATCCAGTCATCGTAATGACAAAATGAAAGAAGGCCACGGTCGCGTCAGAATTAATAACAGTGCGAAATTAAGCCCTTGCTTTCTCAAGTGTCCCCGAATTATAGTACAATTATGTAAAAGTATCTTGTAGAACACCTCGTAAGAAGATAAAATGGCCAACATTTTGCAAAAATACCTTGTTAATAAAAGTCAAACAATTTGTAGGTGACCTACCAATGACCAGGGTGATAAAAATATGTTATGAGGTAAAAAGAGGTTGAGAAATTGCCGGTTGACTTTACCAACAGCCAGTACCTAGAGTATCTTGTAGAAACATCTTGTAAAACAGGGAGCATTCCATTGGCTCGCCGATGGTTAATAGCTTACCTACAACTGTTCTTTTGGCCCCAACTTTGTATTGGCTTGTCTGTACCTTGGGGTACTTACCAGCTTATTTGCGACTAACCGGCCCAATATAAATGCAGTTGATATGTATATCGTATGTGTGTCATTATGGATCGATCACCATTAACCACCACCATCATCTGCCACAAAATGCGTCCGAATTACAATCCATCTATTTAATACATTTTGACTTCCAAAGTTTTCCGCCCAAATCCATGCAATCTCGGCACTCCTCCCCTATGCCACATAATCCGACTCGCGTCGTAGCTTTGTATAATCAAGGAGAGACATTAGTTAGTTCTTATATATGCTACCCACCCCCCAAACCCAAACGCCGAAAAAAATTCCCATCGCTATGCTATATTTTCAAAAACACAACTCAAAACATTTCCTCTTTTCGCCCTTACAAGGCAGCGGCAACTACCATGCCCACAGCACCGAAGAAGGCAGCCTTCATCTCAAATCCATTCTTCTGAGCTGCATTGGTTTGTAAACTCGCGCCTCCGGAGTTGGTCTTGGATCCAGAGGCTCCGTTAGTTTGGGCAGCATTTGCAGCTGGAACGATGGTGATAGAAGTCACCGTGCTCTGAGATCCATTCGCCAAAGTAGTTTTGTAAACAACCTGTTGAGTGACAGAGCTTTGGGCTTCAGTTGCGGTAGTCGGGGCATTAACTGTTGTAGGAGTAGGTTGTCGAGTGTCCGTAGAAGTCGTTGGCTGTCCATTTGCTTGAGTTGTTGTAACTACTGTAGGTATGTTAGATACCGAATTTGACGTGGATGAGACGAAAGAAGAATCCGAGGGACTGGAATATGGAGCAGAAGAGGAAAGAGAGGGCGAACCCTGAGGAGTGGAGGAAGTGTCCTGGGATGTCGTGTCCGGGTTCGTAGACGAGGGCTGACTTGGTCTTTGTGAGGATGTCCCGGGAGCTGTGGGAGATAAAATAGTTAAGGCTTCGTTCTATGTACAGTATAAAGCGTGATATTGGTGGTGTTATGTGGATCGGTAAATGAAGTGGCAATTGACTGAAATAGTGCTGTAGAAATTGAAAATTTTCTTTATCAAAAGAAGTGGGCAGTTGCTTGTGGTGGATTGGAAGTACCTCAAATATCCCGGGGGTCGATGTATGATAAAAGAATGGTGACTGAACAAGGCGTAGTCGAAAACTTAGAAAGTCCCCCAAGATGAACTTCCATCTGGGATAGAAGCAAAAAGTAAACAAACACATCTCACGTACCTTGATTTGAGTTTGTCCCAGGTTGTGGTTGGGATGGTGTTGCCTCAACAGAGCTTGTCTTGGGCTCAGATGTAGGGACGGAAACAACGCTCGAAGAAGGAGCTCTGGTTGCTGAAGATGAAGGCTGGGCAGATGTTGCTGGCTGGACTTGGGTCGTTGACTGCACTGATTGGGCTGTCGAGGTTGCAGAGGTTGGGGCAACAGGGGTGGTAGTTCGGGTGACGATCACACTCGATGTGGGAGCAGTTGAAGTACTAACTACAACGCTTGTCGATACCACTGCCGTGCTGGATGGAGGAGCAGTGGTGGTTCCATTTCCAGGTGTCTGACGCTTTGCCAACTCAATCAATTGTATAGCGACGGCGGCGTCCTGCTCGTGGACCACCTCCATAGCCTTCTTGTCTTCTTGATATACACCGTGTTTGTATTTTTCCTTCAAGTGTTGGTGTAGGATTTCGTGGAGGGCAGCCGGCTCGAGGGAATTGAGAAGCTCTCGAAAGCCCTCATTTTCCGGGGTTTCTTGGACGACAAGCGGTTCGGCATTGCGCCTGGCGACGGACTTTGACAGTACACCGGCAGCAAGGAGTGATACGAGGAGAAGTGTAAAGACACGGAAGTGAGTTCGTCGAGCCATTTTCCTTCGTTGATTCGTAGCTTCAGCGAAAGCCTTGAGCTCCTCGACGTCTAAAGTAACGGTGGTGGTGGTGGGGGTTTCCGGGAGAGGCTTCAAGACGTCGATCTTTTCATCATTAGCTGAATTCATGATGACAAGAACAATATCAGCCCAGCTATGATCTGGCTGGGATCAAATCAAGTGTTGAATGGGGCTTGGTGTGAGGGGAATGGTGAAGCTGCAGCTGAAGCATGCACAAGAGAGGGCTCGGGACAACGAATGGAGATGCGATACGGACAGGACGCCGGAGATGGATGAAGGAGAGAGGGGGAGGGAGAGAGAGAGAGAGGACCGTAGGATGATGACAGGTCTTTGTTTGTATTATTCAATGTCAGAAAAAGGCTGGCGCTGGCTGGTGTGGCCTGGCTGTTATGGCCTTTTCCGGATAGAAAAATAATTCATGTCGCCGCTCGGGTGAGGTGGTGGCTCAAGCACTCAAGCACCTCCACACACCAATTGCAAGGGGACCCAGACTTCGTATTCAATCCAAGGCGCAGCGCGAGACAAGGGTTCAATTCGTCTACCACGACCGGAATTGGAAGAATTGATGACGCCGACGCCAGTAAGAACTCTGGGTTTTTTTGGCCGCGTGTTGATGATTGTTGTTGTTGTCAAGTACGAATACGGAGGGAGGTAGAGGGAGCTGGGCTAGAGCTAGTGAAGGTACGGAAGTTGAGAAATGTTCACATACCAGGAAGCTACCCAAAAGTACGAAAGTACTAGACGAAGGGACTTTGTGGTTTGGTGGCCTCTGGACTGATAATGTGCTTGGAGAGGAAACGAATGGATAATTCTTTAAACGGATAAGCAAAGGTCTCGTAAGCGAAAGTTGGGTCTGCAATTGAAGTGTGGTGAAAAGTATTAAAGTATTTCAATGTTGGAGGGAGAAGTCCTTTCTGCTTATACTTTTATCGGGAAAGTAACTAATCGTACTTGTAGCTGCATGGGAGCTAAGTACTAGTTGCATGGGGATCAACAGTGGAGGAAAGAGGTGATGGCAAACCTTGGAAGCTGCATTTTAACGTTGTGCATTCCGTTCTACCCGGAAAATGGTGTACCTGTCTATTTTTCATGGCCCTTTTTTCTTCATCATCTAGTACGAGAGATAATACGGAGTAAGCCCTTCCTTATAAAACTCTCAAAAAGTACGAAGTGAGTAAGTGCCAAAACATCTGATTCAAAAATCCCGCCTCCCAATCACGAGCGTCAGTAAACACTGAGCAATGCAACTATTGTATCCCGCATGTTTCAAGTTCCACAATGGTGTTAGTTCTGTTGTAAGGAACACGAAGTCTTGACCCCCGTAGAAAAAATAAAAAGTCCAAGAACCTTCCAGGTTGCCTTGCAACTTACCGGGCAAAAAATGCTTGTCGTACAGCGATACGTCACCAATATTTTCTCTCCAATTCATCAGATCCCATGCTCTTCGCTCATCGCAATTGACATTTCCCATCATCTCAACTTTGGTAGATTTCATTTCGAACCTACTCTGGCATGAAACAAATTTCTCTCCAATAAAAAATCAACCACATTGGCTAATTAACTGGTAAGCGACGGCAAGAATATGCGAGTTCGTCATGATCAACATCTGATGATGGCGTTCACTAAGAAAACGAAAAATCTATTTATAGACACCAACTCGGAACATCCCTTGGCCAACCATTTACAGGTAGTTCCCACGCTCTTTTCGCCTCCGAGCGTTCGGTCGAGATGTTGAACCACGAATACTGTACGGAAGATGCAGACTGATAGTTCCCTTGGTGCATGTGTGCGCACAGCCTCCTTGGAGTCCTTTCTGGTTGGGAGGCTACTGTAACGAATGAATTGTAGTGAGTCGTAAGTAAGACATTGGTTTCGGAAAATTCCTTAGCCTTTCATTTATCCCTCTCCTTTTGCCTTGAGAGTTCAAAAATGGGGAGAGGGGAGCACGACAGGTTCTTGACTGACAAAGTCGAACTCTCTCTTCTCGCCTAGCTAAGGTCTGGCGGTTACAGTTTACCCGGAGCCTCACAGAAAGAAGGTCATACCAAAGCCTCGCTGCCGAACAGATGCAGAATGGTCTTGGCTTTCTTCTTCATTTCGTGGCTAAGTCAGAATACTCGTACAAAGTGCGCGAAGTAATGTTTCAAAGCGGTTCAGCTGATTACTAGTGACTCTCTCTGGTGCCTCGAAATGCAGGTTCCTCGCCAACTGCACCTGTGCTGTACTCAACACCATTCTCTTCTGGTTTCCGTGGTGGTATTTGCAGGGTTTGTGCAGTGTTTCATATACCTATACATCTTTAATTTTCCTTGATACATCATGCAAATCCATCCGTATAACTTTACGATAATTTTTCATCCCAGTCAAACCTACCAAAACCCCTCATTAAGGAACCCATGGTCACCCGAGATCCTGCTCGTCAATATTCGATCGGTCCCAACATTCACACTTTCATCCCCATCCGGCAAAACGATATCCCATGTTTCCCTCTCATCGTCAACATCATCTAGCACGACTCTGATAAGAAAATCAGCTACCTGATTCTCAGCCCCATCTCCGATATTTGTCGTACCAGCTCCCCTCCTATCTCGTATAACCCATCAACTGCGACCTCAAGACGTCTATGTTCCTCTATTGTCTGTTTTCCTCTCAATCTCTACCACAAAAGTGACACAAATCGACTTTCATACCTCGAGCCCTTTGCCCTGCTTCTTTCCTATGTAGATCCTCTTCCTCCTCTATATCTGTGTTTTGAGTTCTCGCACTTGCAGCCCTTGCTTTTTATCCTAGTCTACACCTACGAAGTTAAGTAAGAACTTAAGAATTTCTCCTCTAAAGAGTGGACGTCTAGGATGGAAGAGCTCCGAACTTTATTGGAGGAGAGTCCTGGACCATTGGGTGCATTTCCCGAGACGGAAGTGGGCCATATATATCAACAGGAGAAGGAAATAAGTGAATTTTAGGAAGAGGTGATTGTTTCGTGTATTGAAGGGAGAGGATATGAAAGGGTGTGGTGTTCAAGCCCTGCAATTCGTTAGAAGTTTCTTTCTAAACTAGTACTATTGAGAACGTTTAAAGTAAGTTAATTAGAGAAACGTATTTAGAGGGAAAGTTGCCTTCCATGGTCTAACATAACGCTTTTTCGGCATAAGTATAGTCTATGATAATGAGGTTCTTACAAGTGTTTTAGAGTTACATATAATAATATATAGATTCGCTTAATCGGGTTTCTCTATAGAATAGTTTTCCAAATGGAGATATACTCTAGAAGCGTTGTTGTTAAGTTATACTATAGTTTCTAGAAAAAGAGAGAATTTACTATAGGAGTTATTGCCCTTCCCGATATTACTTAACAACAAGACCTCTATATATAATAAAAAGTAGATATACTAAATCAGAAAGTCCTATAGTCTAATTCATTAACAGCGCTTAGGCTTTAGAGGTGTGGTTATTAAATTTTTTAGTGAGGTCCGAAAATCGGATAATTAAGCTAGTTATGCACATGGCTGTACGCGAACGCGGGGTCACGTATGAATCGGGCCGCTTTCGCAGACTGGTATGAGAAGAATAAGCCAGCTCCCACGACAGAAAATGGATATTCGGAGGAGCGAGACCACGGATACGACGGCGACGTTGAAGATGATAACAGCGAGAACGAAACTAATGAGTATGAGGTAGTGGAGGACCAGGATAGTGAGTAAGCACAATGAGTGTCGCGTTCTTCAGCTCAATGTCATCAGGTAGTTTAGGACATTGACATGCAGCTTGGACAACGAAAACTTCCTGGTCTGGGACTTTACTGTAAAATCACTGGGAGTTGTCTTTGGGTTTGCATAATTTTGGGAAAGGCGTCATACGACTGGTAATTAGAGAACTTGTTGAATGCACAAAGCACAGGTTGGGAGAGAAGCGGAATTGAGAGACGTACCAATTCCAATCGTCTTACAGCCAGTTTCAACCCCAATGGCTACTTGTTCCTTTATTTTCCGTAGGTACCTGTCTTTTCGTCGTTTCATATTGAGTCGCTTTGTATTGCTTGTGCCTATCTCACGTTTCTCTTCATTCCCAATGTGGCTGCAGCTGCATTTCCTGCTTTGAGTCACATCATGCTTATCTTGATTTTCAGTCTCAAAAGCACAAACAATAAAAAGAGAAGCGAGTTTTTTTTCTAAAAAAAGGAACGTATCATTCCTCCCGAAATTGCAATTTCTCTAGAACTTTCCTTTGTTGAAGGGACTTTTTTATCCCAAATTGCGCCTACCTGCTCCGGTTGAATGCAGCCAATATTTTTTACCCATCGCTATATTTACAACCATTCCCCTTAATAGAGAACGCGAACTAGAATTCGAGCTAGAAATCATTAGTTTGATGGAAAGTAGTTGAAGGGAGAATGTGTGTTCTTACAGCTAAGTGCCTCCAAATTATCAGAAATCTCCTTCAAATCGCTGGTACGGACATCGCTGATATCAGCCATGAGGTATGCAACCTATCTCACAATCAGTATGCTTGCAAATTTTGGAGGAGGAGTGAATCATACATCCCCCTTGTTATCTGTGATTTGCTTGTCAACGTTGTGATCACCGAGAATTTCGTTGACTAGACACAATTAGTTTCAAACACCAAGCATTAATGAATTGTCACTTGCCTTTTCTCAGGACACCAGGAACGTTGTGATGAATGTAAATAACCTGTATTTGTGAGCAAAGTCCAATATTTGTGTAAAAGCTCGACTCACTCTTGCGTGATTTGACTCATCCAAAGTCAATGAACGAAGGTTGACTTCTGGGAAATTGACAGCTCCGAGAGTTACACCGGAATTGATGTATCGAACAAGTGCTTCAGATACTGTTGCAATATTAGCAAATGCTTGGATGCAGCCGCAAACGGCAGGTCAATTACTCACCTTCCAAGCCAATAGCACTTTGTGCCTCTTCCGTGCTTCCTCCGATATGTGGTGACAAAATGATGTTCTTGAGACTACGGAGGTCCTCGCTCCAGTGGTTGAGGGAGTTGTTGAAGTAATCTCCGTTCGCACCAGGCTCGTTGGGGTAGACATCGAGTGCTGCACCTGCAATCTTTCCAGTTCGGGAGGCGTTGATCAAAGCTGGAATATCGACGACGTGTCCACGACTGGCATTGATCAAATAACTCCCTGTCTTCATTTGCTCAAGTTGTGTAGCTCCGATCATGTTTCTGGTCTCTGGAAGCTCAGGAACATGGCAAGTAACGAAGTCAGAAGCGTTGAGCAAGTCTTTTAGGGTAGGAACTTGCTTTGAAGTTCCCATAGCCATCAGATTCACAACATCGTAGTAGATCACGTTCATACCCATTGCCTCTGCAAGAACGGACAATTGAGAGCCGATGTGACCATAACCAATTATGCCTTAATTGCGAATTAGTCGTGATATCAATTGTTGTAGAAACATGTGAAACAACTAACCGAGGGTTTTGCCTCGGATTTCCCAACATCTGGCGCTGACTTTATTCCAGGTACCGTTGTGCAGTTCATTTGAGCGATCTCCGAGTTGACGGGCGAGAACAATAATTTCAGCGATCACCAACTCAGCAACACTTCTTGAGTTTGCAAAGGGGCTGTTGAAGACGGCGATTCCGTGGCGTGCAGCGTACTCGAGATCCACCTGGTTGGTACCAATACAGAAACATCCAACGACGATTAAATTTTTTGCTTCACGAAGAACTCGCTCTGTGAGCTTCGTCTTTGATCTGATTCCAATAACATGGACATCGCTGGTGTTTTTGAATTAGTCAACGATGTCACCAAAAATTTAGTGAGGGGTTCGGTTCCGCTCCCGATGACCCCGCCATGCCACTCACCGAATCTTCTTGATTAATTCCTCCTCTGGTAAGGAAGTCTTCAATGCTTCCACTTGGTAACCTTGACCTCTCAAAGTATCCTGACCACTCTGATTCACGTTCTCTAGCAGCAAAATTTTGATATCGCCGCTGTTGAATGCCTTCAGTTGTTTTGCTGCCGGTACCGCACGAACGCCGCCAAAACTGCCAGGGGGGCTCTGGAAGTGTGTGGTGGGCGAGGTCGAGACGGCCAGGTGGGAGGGAACTTGCATTGAAGCCAAGTTCAGGGAAAGAGCGATTTCGTTTTCTTGAGTAGCCATTTTTGCTATGGATGGTTGCAAGATGTTGTAAGTGTATGAGAGGAGGAAGAACGTCGTGACTCAGAAGATTTCTTTCTCAGTATTTATGGCGTCAATGCAAGGCTGAAGGGGAAGGGGAAGGGGAAGGGGAAGGAAGGGAAAGGGACCTAGGAAAAACGGGGGGCACCATGGGATCTATCAGCCTCGCCATCAAAGACCGATTAAGGGATCAAGGCTGTGGTGACCACCACGGATTTCTTTAGGTATGGTGGGTATGGCTGTATGGGTATGCGAGCCAATCCAATCCACTTCACCCTCAAGTACCTCCCTCCAGTACCCCACAAAAGGCGAAAATGGTGCGAAATCGCCGAAATCGAGTCACAGACCAGAATCCGCAAGGATGTCGTGGTTATGTCGCCACTTCTGCCAGGCACTAAAACACTTGGGATTGGAGCAAAAAGCAATTCAAAATTTTCTGGAATAAAATGAACGAACTCTAGTGCGTGAGAAGATTAGTGCACAGATCTCGTCCATGTAACTTTTTTTCATTTGACATCTACGGATCAACGCCTTTACGATATTTGCATGTATGAGGGATGCAGTGCAGCCGCAGAGAGAACCTGCAGTAAAAGCAAACGTAGCTTCGAGAAAGCAGATTAGTCTAGACGTAATGAAAAGGATAAGACATGAATCATGCGTGCAAAAAACACCTATGCAAGTGCAATGTGCCCCCTCCCAAATCCAAGCCAAGCATCGTATTTTGTGCCAGGCGGTGGTAACTGAGAGGTAGTCTTCAGGTTATGGCAAGAAGCCGGGGTCGAAAATTGTCAGGCGATATATTAGAGAGCTCGCGTCTAGCTTTGCTTGCACTCAGCAGCCTCCTGCTTTGGCTTTGCTGCATCATCCTGTGTTGTGTTAGCGAAGTTCATGTGTGGAACGGCCATCAAAATGCCTGTGTTTAGAATTAAAATCTGGGGAACCTGTAGTGAAGGTACATACATCGTCCTCAGACTCGTCCTCATCATCATGGTCCTCGCTCTCATCGTCTTCCTCGTCATCCTCATCCTCAAAGTCGCCCTCCTCAAGATCATCGTCAAGCTCCTCAAATTGAAGAGCCTCGCCTGTGAACCAATCGATAGCACGTGGAATCAACTTTTCCTTGATGTCCTCTCCGAGTTGGTAATCAAGTTCAAGACGCTCCTCGATGTCGCTGGCGGCGTCATCATCGTCTTCGTCAGTTGGGGCCTTGGGTGGGGAGAAGAAGTTGAAGAAGGACTCTGTAGGAACAGTCTTCTTGACAACACGGGTTTGCTTGGTGTCTGCGAAATCTGTTAGATAAACTTAGGTGGCGAAATTTCCAAACTTACTCTTGTTGCGTTGCTTCTTGCTCTCAACTCTAACGGTCAAGTCCTTGCCAGCCTTCCAGTCAATCTTGTCACCCTCGGCGTGATCATAAATGAAATCTCCTCCATAACCACTCTCATTTTGGTAAAAGTAGGTTTTGGTGATTGTCTTGTTGCTGAAGAACTCATTCTCGGCAAACTGGAAAATCAAACGGAAACCCGGCTTATCAAGGTACTCCATCTGGACATCGACAAGGTCCTTAAGAGCGGCCTCATCCCTATCGGTGATCATTTCTGCGAGAGAGACTTGATTCTTCATAGCGGAGAGCCAGAACTCTGGGATACCCTTAACATCTGCTGCACCTTCCTCCGACTTTACGGCCTGCTCTGATTCACTGGGCTCCTCATCATCTTCCTCACCCGATTTTATCTCCTCGGCGGTAGGCTCAGCGGCACCGTTGACGATGTCGGCACGCTTTTGATAGAGCGGGGTAAATTTTGCGAAATATTTCTTCTCCAACTCGAGAACCTCCTCTTGGAATTCGGCCTCCAACTTTGAGTGTTCCTTTTGTACGCCTTTAAGTCCAGCGACACGGCGGCGGACTGGAGCGGGGAGGGATTCGACGTAGCCAGATGATCGGCCAACGAGGGAGCCAAGCTTACCCTGAATCATTTGGACGAGTTTGGGGTTTTGGGCGAAGATGGAAGCAGCGGCTGCGCGATCGAATCCACCATCCTCTATTGATGTTACAGTTAGTAGATGAAAAGGAAATCTCGGTGAGGGGAGAGTTATATACATACCCTCCTTGATTGTTCCTACGCCAGGTTGCTGAGCATGAGAAGAGATAGGAGCATTGTTGGCAGGTGTGTTTTGAGGAGTACTGGATATGCACGGTTAGATCGATATGCCTTTGCAGGTGGTGATGAGGGGTTGTCGTCACTTACGGGGCCGTTTGGAGATTTTGTTTCTTTGGAATCTCAGACATTGTGAGAGATTTCTCGCCCAGGATGGGATGTACTCGGGAAAAATTTCTCAAGGGACGATATCGAGGTGTTGGGATGGAAAGTAGGGTGCGCGAAGGTTGTTGTGGAGGGTTGGCGCGGAGTGGAGGGCTGTTCTTGTATAAGTTGTTGAGAATTCTCTGGTAGCGCCGTTACCTACCCCCGCACCCCCTCGTGATACGGTGACCCAACCAAACAAATTGCGCGAAGGGCAAGGCTCTGCTGCAGCACAATCGCCTTCTATTCACAATCGGAGGCTATTGATAACACAGCTACAAAATGCTGGCAGCACATACATAGGGTTCACGACCAGCTGGCTGCGGCTCACGTTAATATACGCAGCTATAACCTCCGCGACAGTTCGCCATGTACGGCACCGATGGAAGCAATGGAAACACTGGTGGCATTGCCATCAATAGCAGCAGTACCAACCCGCGACGAAGCAGCTCTCGAAATGTCGGTAGCGCCAGAGCCAGTTTCGCCATGCATCGACGGGGTAGCAATTTATCGACGACGAGTTTCCTCGACGAGGTGGAAATGGCACAGGATGAGATGTTTTCAGGGCCCATGGGCGAGAGTGTCCCCTCGAGCGTTTCCTCCTTCGCACATCGACGAGGCCGAGCCGATTCGACGGCCAGTTTTACATATTATCAAGAGGGGGAGGAGCAGGATCTAATATCATCATCTGAAAACGACAGTGCAATTCTAGACGACGAATCCGAATTGAATTTCGAGGAGGATGACTCGGTCGACCTCGAGGCAGGAGAGCTAGCGCCGATGAGGAGAACTTCGTCTCATGCCTCGAGAGGATCCGTCCATGACCGTCTTCTGCGACAAGAGAGTGCGAGAAGCGAGGATGGCAGAGGCGGGCGTATAAGCCAGAAAATCTACATTGTGACGGAAGATTTGACAATTGTCGTAGCTGGATTTCGGACATCTACAATTGGATTTGCCCTATACGCCACTATTTGTATATTGACCCTTGGTCTTGGTTACCTTATTTTCCGCTGGCTGCCTCAATGGCAGGTCCGCATGGTGGGTAAGCCCTCCAGTCTGGGCTCAAGTACATGGGTAGTCATTGAAGTGAGTATCCATCTTTTCTTATTCTATGTCTCTATATGTTACAATCAAATTTGTTTGCCTTTACAAAAATATTTCCCTCTGCATCATGCGATCGGGATTCTTCTGACAAAAGTAGAATCAATGGGGCGAATTCGTGGTGCAGGATGTTGATTCCAAAGAATACGGACGTTCCTTGTCCACAGTTTTCGGTGCATCCTCAAAGCGATATATACTGTCGTATGATGAAGATGATGACCCGGTTCTCGATAATCTTCGGATTCTCGACTATCGATACATGAGATTCTCGTATAACCCCCTACAAGACAAATTTCTACTAACCAATAGCTGGAAAGATCCTACATGGACTAATGTAAAATCCATTCGTGTCGGCATCGATGGGGAAGAGAAAGAGAACCGTGAACTTGTATTTGGCAAAAACCTGATCGATATTAAACAAAAGACCATCCCACAGCTACTTGTAGACGAGGTGTGTACTCGGCACCGCCCTTTCAATCTGCCACAACTCACACGTGTAGGCATTCCACCCCTTCTACGTTTTCCAAATTGCCAGTCTTATTCTCTGGTCACTGGATGAATATTACTATTACGCTGCTTGCATATTTCTTATATCAGTAGTGAGCATAACAACCACACTGCTCGAGACACGCTCGGTCAGCAAATCTGGAACCCCATGCTGTACATAATATTGATAAAACCTATAGACGATGAGGCGGCTTAGAGATATTTCTAGATTCGAGTGTGACGTTCGTGTCTTGCGGAACTCTTTTTGTAAGTCGTATCACCACCCAATCAAAATTCGACGTATCTAATATAGAAATAGGGCGCTATGTTCCATCAAGTGAACTGGTACCTGGAGATGTTTACGAAGTCACTGATCCAGCTTTAACTCAATTTCCATGCGACAGTATACTTCTAGCAGGCGATTGCATTGTAAATGAGAGCATGCTCACTGGTTAGTTTCAAGCCCTGTATATTATTAGAGCCAACATGTCTAACTTCCATAGGCGAATCGGTGCCGGTCTCTAAAATTCCAGCAGATGACGAAGCACTCAGGCTTCTGAATTTGGCGGCCTCTTCAATCGCCCCCGAACTCTCTCGACACTTCCTTTTCTGTGGAACGAAAATCGTCCGTGCGAGAAGACCACAAGACGATAAAGACGATGAAGCTGTTGCACTTGCTATGGCTGTACGGACTGGTTTTAACACGACCAAAGGTGCTCTGGTACGATCCATGTTATTTCCTAAGCCTTCTGGCTTCAAATTCTACAGAGATTCTTTCAGGTACATATCAGTCATGGGAGGAGTTGCAATGCTCGGTTTCGTCGCCTCGTTCGTCAATTTCGTGCGTCTGCATTTGGCATTTCATTTGATCATTATCAGAGCGTTAGATTTGATTACAATTGTGGTCCCACCAGCTTTGCCGGCAACCTTGACAATTGGAACCAACTTTGCCCTCTCACGACTGAGAAAGAAGCAAATTTTCTGTATCAGTCCTCAACGAGTCAATGTAGGGGGGAAATTAGATATCGTTTGTTTCGATAAGACCGGTACTCTCACTGAGGATGGGTTAGATGTTCTTGGTGTACGGGTCGTCCAAAATCCATCTGGTCGATTCAGTGAGATTCTTTCGGATGCCCCATCCCTTCTTCCTGGTGCTTCTTATGAACGAGATCCTACTGTCGAGTACAACACGCATAAAGCGGCACTATACACCATGGCAACATGCCATTCTTTACGAGTCGTGGATGGCGAGCTAGTGGGGGACCCATTGGATCTGAAAATGTTCAACTTTACTGGGTGGTCTTTTGAAGAAGGAGAGCAAAAATCTGGTGATGCCGATGATGAAGAACAAGGCGGTATCTCGCCTTCTATCGCAAGACCTCCCCCTGGTATGGAATACGACCCAGATGATAATGAAAGAGGAAACAATACCAATGTGAGTAGTAACCTAGTAATCTCTGGCTCGATGCTAATAGATTGGCAGAGCGCACCTATTGAACTGGGAGTCTTGAAGTCTTTTGAGTTTGTGTCTCAACTCCGCCGGGCTAGTGTCATTGTCCGAAAGTTTGGAGCGCCGGGATGTGATGTCTATGTCAAGGGTGCACCAGAATGCATGAAAGAAATATGCAGACCAGAAAGTTGTAAGTTGTCAATCATTTCCTCCGGCATTTGATGCTGCTAACAAAAGCCAAGTCCCAAATGATTACGAAGAGCTCCTCGCGTATTACACACACAGAGGCTTCCGAGTAATTGCTTGCGCCACAAAACACATCAAAAAGCTGAACTGGGTCAAAGTCCAGAAGATGAAGCGAGATGACGCAGAGTCCGGGCTGGATTTTCTTGGCTTTATCATATTTGAAAACAAATTGAAGCCAAGTACCGCTGGTGTTCTTGACGAGCTGTCAGAAGCAGGTATCAGAAAGGTTATGTGTACAGGTGACAATATTCTCACAGCGATCAGCGTTGCCCGAGAGTGCAATCTCATAGACAGGACGGCACATTGCTTTGTGCCCCATTTCTCTGAGGGTAATTTCTATACTCAAAGTCTCCCGAGGTATATCTACTGACATTTTCTCAGGCAATTACCTAGATCCTAATGCGGTGCTCTCCTGGGAAAGTATTGACAATAGTATCTACACTCTAGACGATAACACCCTCAAGGTCATTATTGCCACCACTGCAGATTCAATTTTTACTAATATGGATTCAGCCATTGCCACCGCCCGCAGAAAGCGATGCTTCTTTGCCTTACGATATCTCCAATTTGAGAAATTATTCCTTGGCTGTCAGTGGAGATGTTTTCCGCTGGGTCATCGACTTTGCTCCGCCAGAGGTTTTAAAGAGAGTGAGTAAACCTCAGGCTCATTGAACTACACTGACATTTCCGTTCAGATGCTGGTCTGTGGACAAGTATTCGCTCGAATGTCACCGGACGAAAAGCACGAGCTCGTTGAGAAACTCCAAAGCATTGGTTATTGTTGCGGGTTTTGCGGTGATGGTGCCAATGATTGCGGTGCACTGAAAGCTGCCGATGTTGGTATTTCACTCTCGGAGGCCGAAGCGTCTGTCGCAGCTCCCTTTACAAGTCGAGTATTCGATATAACGTGTGTGCCGGAAGTGATAAGGTAAGTCTCCCACACCTACCACTAAGCTGAATCGCTGCTTACAATCATTTCAGAGAGGGCCGAGCTGCATTGGTCACAAGTTTCAGTTGCTTCAAGTATATGAGTTTGTACTCGGCGATCCAGTTCACCTCTGTTAGCTTCCTATACGCCTCTGCGTCTAATCTTGGGGATTTTCAGGTACGCAATATATATTTCACAGGGAAAATAGTGCATTTGCTGACAGGCGTACAGTTCCTCTTCATTGATCTGGTTTTGATTCTCCCAATTGCCATCTTCAGTAAGCATTTCTGTGGCTTACTTTGCAAACATCAAGCTAACATAATCCAGTGGGGTGGACTGGTCCATTTCCAACGCTTTGTAAGAAGCGTCCAACGGCAAATCTTGTATCGAGAAAAGTGCTTGTTCCTCTACTTGGCCAAATTGCGATCTGCATCTTTATCCAAGCCGTGGCATTTACCTCTGTGCGAAAACAATCATGGTGTGTATTCCTTGCAGTTCTTCCAGGCCTAGATCTAATGTTCCCCGAGGTACATTCCTCCAAGAGTTGATACGGAGAAATCCAATGTCCTTAATTCCGAAAACACGTCCCTATTCCTAGTATCCTGCTTTGAATATATCCTCTCAGGCATAGTCCTAAGCGTCGGCCCTCCATTCCGACAAAAGATGGGAAACAACTGTATGGTCCCCACCACCGCCTCCTGCCCAAAACTTACTAATTGACCCAGTACCGTTCGTCGTGACAATCGTCGTCGCTCTCCTCTTTTCCTCTTACATGCTCTTTGATCCCTCGCAGGGAGTCGCAAACTTCATGCAATTAACATACATGACATGGGATTTCAAGGTATTCTTGCTCACACTTGGAATTGGATACATTGTTGTTGCTTGGACATCGGAGAATTTCATTCTGCCGCGGCTAGCCAAATCTTTGGGAGTGCTGAAGACCAAGGTTTCGGGGAAACTAAAGCAGAGGAAGGAATATAAGGTTATATTGGAGGAGATGAAGGGTCTTTGAAGTCTTTCATTAGGGAAGCCAAAAAGGTGGGGGGAAGAGATGTGTAGATGTGATATTGGAGCTTCTGTATAAAGGTGTAATGATTACGGTGGCCCTTTTGAGAACCCGCGCTAAGCGAGAAAAAAGTTTTTGGAACAATAGAGTAAAGAGATTGAGTGTACACTAGGCAGGCATATTTTGGTATTTGATTTCCTCATAATGCTCGTCTTTACTTGGATAAGAATCTTCGGTACAGGACAATGACGTAACTAAATTCAGGATCTGGTCGCGACTTCTATTCTGCATTATATTATGTCTACTCTCTAAATTATATATGTACAGTACCTACAGAGACCTCTCAAAAAACCGCCCTCCGCACACAATCATAACTCTCCAAAATGGGAAGGTACGCTGTTATCTCCTGTAAACCTGGAAATTAAAAATAAGCATTATGTACGGCCGACGAAAACTACAAAAGGAGATGATACACTAATGCCCGCTTTTGATCCGGAACTCACCGTCTCAACTCCCAACGACACACACCTTGTGAACTAATTTCACACTCTCATACTCGAGTCCAATTAATCTCTCATTCCCTCTAAATCAAAATGAATTATGGTACCCCTCCCCTATCCTCATCTCATCCCCCACTAACACCCCACCATAGACTGGGTCCTAGACGGAGGCTATCTCCCCAACGCTCTCATCCGTATCGGAATCCGACGCCAACTCGCTGATCGGATTGCAAACATCTCGACTACTTCCCTAGAAGCAGCCTATGAGAAGAAAATGCAGTATGTGGAGCTTCTGAGGCAACGACCAATTGCTATTGAGACGGCGACGGCGAATGAGCAGCATTATGAGGTTGGCACTGGGGTTCTTGCGGCGTGTCTTGGACCGAGGATGAAGTATAGTTGTTGTCTTTATGAGAAGGGATCTGAGACTTTGGCACAAGCGGAGAGGGCGATGTTGGAGAGTTATGTTGAGAAAGCGGGGTTGAGGGATGGGATGAGGATTTTGGATTTGGGGTGAGTCAGAAAATTGGTTTGATTGAAAGGGTTTGAGAAGGTTGATGGGTTTTGTGGGTGAGGGATGTGCTAATAGAATCTCGGGGTAGATGTGGATGGGGATCTGGCGCTCTTTATTTTGCGGGGATGCTTCCTAATTCTCAGATCACGGCTTTTTCTAATTCGAAAACTCAGAAGATTTACATCGACGAGAAAGCCAAGGAGAAAGGATTCCAGAACTTGACTGTCATCACTGGGAATGTGGTAGATTATGAATTCGAACCAGAGAGTTTTGATCGTGTTGTCTCAATTGAGGTTTGACTTTCCCTTCACGTTTCCCCACAGGATGTTATCACTGACGCAAAAATAGCTGTTCGAACACATGAAAAACTACGAACTCCTAATGGCAAAAGTCTCCCGCGCCCTCGCCCCATCCGGAAAACTCTTCGTCCACATCTTCGCGCACAAAACTACGCCCTACGACTTTGAGGAAGGCTGGATGAGTACGCATTTCTTCTCCGGCGGAACCATGCCTTCCGCCGATCTTCTCTTGTATTTCCAAAAAGATTTGAAGTTGGAGAAGCAATGGTGGGTCAATGGTAAGCATTATGCGAAGACCTGTGAGGATTGGTTGAGCAAGATGGTTGCTAGTAAGAATGAGATTTGGCCGCATCTTACGGAGACGTATGGCGAGAAGGATACGGCTATGTGGTATTATCGGTGGCAGATCTTTTATTTGGCTTGCGCTGAGTTGTTTGCTTATGAAGGGGGTGATACTTGGGGGGTGACGCATTGTTTGTTTGAGAAGCCTGCTGCTTCTGCTTAGAGGGTGGCTGTTAGTCGTACCATGAGGAAGATGGAGAAATTGGTAAGATGATAGAGAAAAGCTTAGATAGACCTCTGTGTCCGAGACGAATCCAGCTGAGTGAGTCATGATAAAGTAATAGTTCGTTGGTGGCATGTCGTACTCATTTATCCCAAAATGAAAAAAAATGTTATGATAGAATCTTCCCTGAGTACGCTTAGTATACCAACCATTACATTGAACAAGTCCTCACTGTCCCAGGAGAAAAATTTCAGGTGTGTCTGGTCTCAGGCCTTCGAGAAACAATATGTGCTTGTACCAATACTACAGTCCGAAAACTTGGCGTCTGCTCCGAAGAAAGCCGCATGCCGCGCATTTGGTAAGTGGGAAATGACATATTCTCGACCGGCATATCAATTTTGCAAGACGCCCCTCTAAGTAACATCCATCGTCAACCCTGTTCAGTATGTAAAGGCAGTAGGGTGCCAATTACGAAAAACTAGAAACAGAGCGAGCACAGGATGAAGAAGTCCACGCCGAAAATATGCACTTGGTTGAATTGGAACGCTGTATATTGTACGCCGGCCGCATGCTTCTCGATCGACAAGCAGGCCCTTCCCATGAAAGTATGTGTCCGGGTCTTCTTCGCAGCATCTCCCCATAATCAAACAACTTCCCAAGGTATCCTCTCTGTCCTCCGTCCATATTGATGATTCAGTGATCCCATGGGTGCTTCCATCCGAGTAAGACCGCGCCTATAAATATGTTAGATTCGTTCGTCTTCGAGGGAAAAGGTAAGCATGCCATCTTTCTTCGCTCTGTACATAATCTGCCAATTCGTCAGTACGCCCATTGCAAACACACTACGATAGACTCGACCTACCCAGAACCACATGCTGGCGCTCAATCCTGTTGCTGCAAATCGATATAGTGGTCGTGTTTTTGGGATGTGGATTTGGGGACCGCTGTGCGGACCTTTGCTATCATGGTTATGAGCTTCAATCGAGGGTTGGAGATCCGACTTTCACGTACAAATTTGGAGGGCCGACCATTTTGCTATTGGTTGTTAACATAAGAAGATTGTGAAGAGGTTGGTATGTCACTTACACAAAATCTGGCTGTCGTTGCTGGGTTCAATTGCCTTCCTTGCCTGTCTCTTCCGTCGCTGATATCGGGAGTTTGGAGCAGTTGGATCAACGTTACTCCGGAGCCGACTCACTAAGCCCTTTTGGGGAGTGATGGAGACAAAGGCGGCAAGCACCAAAGATGCCCTTGCCATCCCAAGTTTTCTACCTGCAAGTATAAAAAAAGTCTTTTCCATCGTGGAATTTATGTGACTATTAATGAGCATTCTGAAATCTTTTAGACGTTTGGTTTAGAGTGGTAACCCCTTTTCATGCAATCAATTATACTTATACTGGTGACAAAGTATTTGTCAAAAAGACAGTTACCCCCACCAATTTTGGGTGCCGCTTTTCCCATCGCAACGGCGAGGTCTCTTGTGACAAGGAGTGAATACCTACCTTACCTACTAGCAATATCAACACTTCTGCAATTCCTCAAGCATTTATATCATTGCGCAGGGCTAGCAATGACGGGTCTTGCAATGCTGCTTTGTTCCAGCTGCCTCACAAATAATTAAACGACCACTTTCTCTACCTTTCAACCTCTCCCTCCATCCTACCTTCTTTCTTGATCGCGACCCATACCGTCCCAAGTCGCATGCATACCTTCGAAACCCCTCGTTGCAAGACGAAATCGCATCCTTCGATATCATCATGGCGGCTCCACAGCTCAGCCCTCGACACAAGCTGAGTCCGCAAAGCAATGGCGTCTCTCCTCGCAGCCAGACTGCCTCCAGGTTCAACGGCTGCTCAAGGATCACCGACTACGAAATACTAGGGAAGCTGGGAGAAGGAACCTTTGGAGAAGTTCACCGCGCAAAGTCAAAGAAGACGGGGAAGGTTGTCGCATTAAAAAAGATTCTTATGCACAACGAGAAGGATGGATTTCCCATCACGGCTCTACGAGAGATCAAGCTCTTGAAGCTTCTCGACCACCCGAATATCCTCAGACTAGAAGAAATGGCTGTCGAACACCATGCGAAAACCGACAAAGATAAACGAAAACGTGCCATTATGTATATGGTCACTCCGTATATGGACCACGATTTGTCTGGGCTGCTTGAAAACCCCGATGTCCCCAAGTTTACGGAACCTCAGATTAAATGTTACATGATACAACTGCTCGAAGGTCTCGCATATCTACATGACCAACACATTCTCCACAGAGATATGAAGGCTGCGAATTTGCTCATCAACAATAGGGGAGTCTTGCAAATTGCGGATTTTGGTCTTGCGCGACATTATGATGGGCCTGTACCGATTGCGAAGAAAGGTGGAGGTGAAGCTGTGAGAGATTACACAACGCTCGTCGTAACGAGATGGTACCGTCCTCCAGAGCTTTTATTGGGAATGAAGAGATATACAACAGCCATTGATTTATGGGGAGTTGGGTATGTTCATTCCAAGGAACCTTCGCGGTTTTTACTAACTCTGTGTACAGTTGTGTCTTTGGTGAGATGCTATATGGCAAACCAATTCTGTCTGGTGATAGCGACCAGAATCAGCTTAAAATCATATTTGATTTGGTTGGTACTCCAACAGAAGTTAAGATGCCGGGATGGAGAAGTTTACCCAATGCCGAAGGCTTGAACATCGTCCCCCACCCCAGCACTCTCAATCAACGGTTTAGGGCGTAAGTAGATGTTCTTGATTTCTCTGAGGCTTCAACTAATAAGTTGCAGCTATGGCTCAGGCGCATGCCAGCTACTTGAAGATTTACTTAACCTTGACTACCGTACACGTTTAAACGCCCTTGATGCATTAGAACACCCTTACTTCAAGGCCAGTCCCAAGCCAGCGAAACCCGGAGATATTCCCGTGTTTGAATCTTCCCACGAGCTGGATCGCCGCAAGAACAAAGGTCAAAAAGCAGGACCTCCACCTGCTCCAAAAGGTGGAACTGTAGGCATGGGTCCGACTGGTGGTTGGGGCGAAGCAGGGCCAAACGGGAACCAGAATTATTCTCACGGTGATGGATATAGCCGACACCACAATGGAAATCGATACCCCCCTCCTCCACCACATGGTGGATATGGTCGAAATGGTGTTCCCCCCCCCCCACCACCAGAGGGCGAGCGAAGACCAGCTTGGAGACGAGACGATAGACCTGACCCCAGAGGCCTCCCCCCAAGACCCCCACCACAAGCCGATTACCACGAGCGGCCGGATGGAAGATATAGATCAGCCTCGAGAGAGGTTGACCGACCCCCCTTACCGAGAAGTAGAGCAGGTGGTGCGCCGATTGTCGATACTTATATACCCAGTTACAGCGGCGCAGAACCAGTGCGAAGAGATGATCGGAGAGACGACAGACGAAGACGAGATGATCGGGTGGATCGGGATGAGAGGAGACATCATGGAGATCGCGAGAGGGATTATGATGACCGGAGTAGAAGTGGGAGGACGAGGAGCAGGAGTCGAAGTCCAATCCGGGAGCGTGATCGGGATAGGATTCGGGAGAGGGAACCTCTTGATCGGGAGAGGGAGAGGGAGATGTACCGGCGTTGAGGGGACACACGAGTAATTCTTTGTATTGTAACAGTAGTACACGGGGTTTTGTGATTTTGATACACCCCTGGGAGGCGACGCTGGCTGGCTGGTAGCCGAAATTAGCTAACGGAGAAGAGAATAGTGCTTCATGTCTTGTTAAGATTTTTATATTGTTGAGTGAGATTTTTACTCCTTTTCAGAGGTTCATCTAATGATGGTTGGCACTTCAGTCCATGAAAATACGCGAGAAGAAGAGAGAAAGGGCACTCGAGTGCGTACTCTTGGATTTCAGCTTGCTTATGCGAATACCGATACCTCGGGTTCTATAATAACATACCACCTGTCTTCTTCGACTGGCAATCCTTTTTCTTTGCTTGGACAAGATTGAGAAGACAGTTTTTGGCAGTGAAGTATAAATACAACGCTTTTGATCACATCCACCAACAACTAACAACGTTAAGAACGATTGGCTGGGAATGCTTCCAACCGTCTCAGACCCCTTGCATCTTGTCCTCCGCAGTCTTTAGAGGCCATTAAGAACTGAGGGGCTGGCTGTCCGGGTTTGCAATGCTTGTTTTAAGCGCCGGGCTTTGCAAGAGAGATTTGCTATCGATTGAATTTTCTGTGTCCATTCATATCCAGATACTCGTTTGCAATATGGGCTTGAATCTCAGGGACCCAGGGTATTTCAAGCTGAGTATAAGGGGGGGATTTATTGGTGGTGTGTGAGACTTGTCGAATAGCGTGCTCCTCTACAAGAGATGTTATCAAGCTAAGTTGGATAGTACCCTGCGTCACCGGTATAGGTTCAAGTTGTCGATGATTGGGGTACCGACGTGAACGGTCAAGCATTGATATTCTGATATTCAATCGAGATTTAATAATATTCTATGTTTCACTTTATGCTTTGGAAGATTTTTAGGACTTTATTTTATGAACTCAATTGTGGATTCGATTACTCGACATATTATCGACCAATTGATTCTAAAAACTGGTATAAGTAGACTTACCACCAGAAAGCAAAAATAGTTCCATACACATTGAATGCATCATTCCAAAGGAGATGTGAAAGTGTCGCTGGCTGGTTATAAATACATTCCTTAAGGGTGGTGGTATTACCCAAACATACGCAATCCAGCAATTGCAGCAACATTGTCTGTTCAACATCTCGGTATGACGCTAGCGGCTAGCATAAGAACTCTTCGGAGCAAACTGCTGGAGGATATCAAGAGGAATTATGTTGGAACTGCATCTCTAGAAGGGGGTTTTGCTATCGACGCTTTTAGTGTTGTCGATTCTTGTACTGCATTTGTTCGTTCTTCGTTTTGCGTTTGGTTTTCTGAGAAATCTCCAATGAGCATGTGGAAGTTGCTTCAATATAATTAGCGAGACTTGGACGGTGTAGAGTTATTTAGTCGGACAACTCAAGCCCAATCGCTCGAGATAATGGATGGAGAAAGACAATTCGTACCGACGGCAGAAAATGGAAGCCAACAACCATCCATCCCACGAGTCTCTCATGGGCCATGGCGCCATTGTTGCGCTGGCAACTGCAGACCCAAGAGCCCAAGAGAAGCTACTGACTCTGCCCGCATCAAAATCATTTGAAACAGACAACATGGAGAAATATAAAGAATAGATTACATTTGAGTAGGTGGTTGTACTCGCCTCGAGTCAGCATCTAAAATATAATTTAATTGAATTCAATAATCCAATTTCGTCATTGTTAATCAAGTTTACAAGTACAAGTACGAGTATGATTTAGGTCATCCGTCTACGAGTACTTCTCCAGGTACTTGTAGGCGTGGGGTGAAGGTAAGGTAGGGTAGGTAATAAATATACTCACACGTACCTGACCGCTAAATATTTTCCAGGTTGCTCCCGTGCCCGTGGCTAGGTAATAACCGTAATAACCCCACTGTCTCTCCCACGCCTACCTGCACCTGCACCTCCTCCTCCACCTCCCACCACCTACTCTCCACCTGCAGCAGACAAAGGTCAAAGTCTCCGGACTCACCGTCTGCGAATCCCAATTTTTCTTCCTGCAGGAGGAGCACCTATTGTACTAGTCTTCCAATAGTTTTTTCGTTTTTTCGTTAGTTACTAGGTATAGGTAGGTATATGGTTTTGATGGTGGAATACGACCTACCTATAACCTTGGAACCTCACTAACCCCACTACTTATCTCACTAACTAAACCTCCACCTCCCTCTCCACCACTGCACTCACTGCACTCACTGCACTCACTGCACTCCACTCCACTACACTGCACACCAAGTCACTTACTGCCCGCACTGTCTCTCACCACACCGTATTTTCCAGCTTCCCTTCTCTCACAACCTCCTCCAAACCTCTGCTTCTGGATTGCCTCGAATGTCAATTCCAACTTTCCCAAAACATTGACTAACTTGGAGTAACCACCCCTCTCTCTCCCTCACTGCACTGCACTGCACTGCACCACAATGTCAGACGCCGCCCCCCCGCCTCTGGCCAGGCACTTTCCACCGACCCCCGTGGAGACGACGGTCAAGAAAATTCGTCGATTCGCCCCAGAACCTGTCGAGACGACCACTCGCAGTTCCAAGAAGGAAGAGCATGTGCCCCCTTCTCCTCCAGCTGAAAAGCAGCAGGAGGCGGTGGACAAGAAAGATATCGCTGCTCCCAAGCGTCGCTTCGCCCCAGTGCCCGTCGAGACCAGCTCGAGAAGCAGCAAGCTGCAGTCCGGAAAGTCCACAACTAGCACCGCCGCTGCTAAACCCTCCGCCAAACCTGTTCCCGAACGAATAACGCCATCAGAGACCCCGAAGCCAAGGAGACGCTTTACCCCCGAGTTGATCGAGACTACGACGCGGACTAAGAAAGCTGGAGATAGGCGTCCTGCCACGCTGCCAACGGACAAGGTAAGTGGCATGATACTATTGCCATGGTCGAATATGGCTAACTTTGTACCATCATAGACGGACCTGACGCCTGGAGTCCCAAATATATACACCCGCTCCAAAAGGACCGCTGGTAGGCCTCCGGTAGTTCCTCTTCCTGGCCCTCCCGCAAACACCCCCAATTCGAGTTCGCATAATATACACAATACCCAAATCCACCCCATACCCCCCCGAAGACAACAATCCATGCGTCCCCATCCAAATACCAGACGAAGTACTCGTCGACAAGACTCCTTCCAGCCCGAATTGGAGGTCATTGCCTCCTCGGAATCAGGTTCTGATGTCGAGGAGGAGTTTATCGAGGATATAGACGACTCGACACCCTCACTCACCGGTTCCTTCGGTTCCTCAGACGACTCGCATATGCGACTCCAACTAGCACGAACACGGGAAAGCTGCGATGATAGATTCTCCGGCTACCTCCTCGCTCTCGCAGCCAAAGCAGCAGAGAAGCAACTCCGCGAACAGGCACTGGCGGCTTTCCCAAACGAATCCTCCTACGAAATAGTAGAGCACTTCTACGACCGAGAGATCGATGCCCCCTCGGACGAAGAAGTGGTCGAGGGAATCGGCATGCTCCTCGACGAGCCCAAACCAAATTTACGTCGGAAGTCGACCGAGGTTGGTTGGCATATCAAAGAAATGCAACAACATCAAGAAAATCTAAATCGTATGCGCGAAGAGGAGACGAACAAGAAGATCGCGGACGAAGCGACAAAACCTACCTTCCAAGACCCCTTTTGGACCAATGGGATGACCAATAGAAATGCAGGTTTCACGAGACCTTTCGGGGGGAAAGATCCGAAGAAAGAGGCCGAGTTGGAACGAATGCGGAAGGCTGCTTCTCCACCTATGTTAGGAGGCGACCTGAAATTCCGCATGTGTCCCTCGCCCAAAGCGACGAAATTCGAATCCGATCAGAGGATTGATGTACAGCCTAAGCGAGACGAGCATGGTGGGGGATTGTGGGGGGGTTACTGTGTTGCGGAGGAGCCGGGGGAGGTCAATGGGTGTGTGAAGAGACCTACGTGGATCAACACTCCCAAACGAGAAGACCCCTTCTCGCATGCTTTTGGGAAGAGCAATGGGACGCGCGATGGGCCGCGGATGTTGGCGGGGATTGATGAACGGTTGAAACTCGAAGTTGCGAAGGCGAAGGCCGAGGAGGCGATTCGCGAGGAGTTTAACGACGCGTTTGTGACGCAGGTTTATAACTATCTTTCGCTGGGGTATCCGAGTTTGGCGAGGCCTTATGATGAAGAGCTGGCCAGGATTGCGCATGTAGCGCCGGAGGATCTGAGGAAGGATGATCAGAGTCAGAATGCGAAAGGGCATATTGGGCTGGTTGATGCTCCAGGCGTGGTGGGCAAGGGCGAGAAGGAGAATAGGAAGTGTGCGAGGTGGGAAGCACTGAAGATCTATATACTGGAATGGGGACGACAGCATCCTAGTATGTCTAATGGGGCGAGTGGGCCGAGTGCGTGGGGTGTTCGGGCGAGGAGGGGGAGTTGGGCTATTTGATTGGAAAGCCCTGTTGGTGATGGAAGGTTTGCTTGAGGGTTGGAACGCTAGGAGTATATATGGATTATAGACGTATCTATTTATTGCAAGGGGATGAATGTGCGCGGTTGCAGGAAAGGGGAATCTTGGAGGTTCAAAAGGGATTGGGGTTGCATTTATATGGGTGGGATATGTCTTTCTCTGAGTATTGACAAGGGATAAGGGGGGGTTATGGAAATTGTTATAAACAAGCTGGACAAGCAAGCGTGGCGTTTTTTCTTGTGAGAGTCTGTGGTATCCTTGGAGGTATGTAACTCCCTGGTGTCTTAGGGGATAGGGAGGGGTGAGGAGCTTTAAAAAAAAAAGTACATTATTGCTCCTTGTTTTGCCTTTATTTCGGTTTCGATTTTTGAGGATGAGGATGGCAAGGAGAGGAGGATGGGTTCTGGATGAGTGAGAGTTTCAAAGATGATGATGGGCGTACATTCATTTTTACAACCTGTATTGTACCTATTCTTTCTTTCTAGGATAGACGGATATTATGTATCTTTGATGGCGGTGCAGGTATATTCGAGGTATAATACAGCAGCGGGCGAGAAGCAGAGGATTCCAAGGGCGAAAAAGGTTATAAGATTTAGATTGAGGGAGGTATACAAGTACATAGCTACTAACTACATAACGGATTATCATCATTTTTTGGTTAGATAATTGGTGAATGTAACCGTTGTAAGACGAGATTTTCCACTTTTTCAAATTCAACATAGGTAGGTGTAGCTCTCTCTGACATCTCTGGCAAACGTGATAGCTGGGCTGCATTCTTTAAACACCTACCCGGAAGCCAGTGAGTGAGTAACCCGTTTGTTTTCGCTCCCCGAGAGTCTTTCAATTCCGGACTTGCTACTGGAAGGTTCGGGGGTGAGTGATTTCCACGTTTTTTATACTTACAGGGATTTTGTGATGGAGGGGGTGAAAAGTTGTGTAACCCCCGATACGATACTCTTACCCCGCCTATGTCATACCATACAGGGGTAGAACTAAAGACTTTTGGTTTTCTGTTGGGCACACATGATTTGAGCGTGAGAATAGTGTTATCTGGTTGGAATGATTACGAGTAAGTCCTCAACCATTGGTGACTGCTCCGATTCCACCCGAACTGACCCATTGCTTTAAAATGAAATTGAAAAAAAGCAGAAAAAGGAACGTTGTGAAACCATTGTTATTAATGGGTTGATCTCTTGAGGGTTCGCGACCACGGAAAAGCCGGAGAACTCCGGGGCCCCCAGTCTTCATTGTCCCCTACCCCCCCACTCTTCACATGATAAATCCAAATTTATAACAACCTCTAAAAGGTCGTAAAAATATACCAAAATTTTAACAAGATACGTAAAATTAGAGGCCTGACTTATATTGACAATTTTTTTTAATTATAGTTACGTTGTAATATAGGCGTTAGTAATAGCATAGAGAAAAGCCGTGTTACCGAGGAGGTACGAATTACAGCAATCTTAAAGAGAAGCTATAAATCATTAACATAATTAATTACTACCCAAACACTTCAAAATAAAACTCGAAAAGCAAATCAATACCCCGTACAAAACAATAAAATCTTTTTAAATTACATCGTTAGCGTACACCTCGTTTTACAATTGAAAGTGCAAGCAGCCTTAAGCCGTCCATGCATTGTATGCCATAGAAGGTATCTCCCACCAGCTACTATATCAAAATTCCGACTATCCATTCCCACCACACCCTGCCCAATTGGGTTGTTTTGTTACATCGCCCTATTTTGACAGATCCTGTATCGCATGGTTTTGAGATCCGTTGGTGCCTTTTGAGAATATTTTCACTTGCGAACTTCCGGAGTGAGTGGAAGTGATATCCACATATTGTACTAGGTTGGGATGAGTATGGGTTGCATTGGTCGAAGATTGTACGGACCGAAGGGAAAAGACACTTCATATACTTTGGAGGGTGGTCTGTATGCTAAATTGCCTAATAAGATAACTGAGTGTTGGCAAGCAAGCGGCAATAAGTGCCAGCCCGCACTCGAGTAAGCTCCACCAGAGAGAAGGGGTGAGGACTTCTAAGGGAGGAGTTAGAATTTGTTGGGAATAATGTAAAGGGGGAAGTACGGTTCTCGTCAATTGCAACTCGAGCAGTGACCGACTTGATCGCTTGAACATAAAGAACGAGTCTGGCTACAGAAGCCCCGACAGCGCTAACCACGGCGTTAGGAACCGTTTCATACTGGGGGTAGCTTGTATCACTTACGAACCAGCAAGCAATATAATACCACTCACTGCTATCTTCTTCTCGGAAGTAAGACGGAGAGGAGAGTCCATATCTAGTTTTCGGTCAACGGAGTTTACGAGTGTGTATTTGCATTGAAAATACCAGAGGAAGCGGCATCAAGAATATAAAAATATCCATAATGAGATCAGATATAGACATGCCATACTCGCTTGTGAATCCGATGGGACAGTACTTCTCGATATTGTTCGTGGAGGACCAGTTAGCCCATAGATGTCTTCCACGAGGGAAAATGACAAGCAGCAGAAAGGTGAATGTCCATAGAAATATGACTATCTAAGTAACCATGGTCACAATATCGAAGGTTGATCGTTTGTTGACAACGAATAGACGGCGGTAGAAGGCCACGACACTCATTTTGATAAAACCGTAGGCTAGCATGAGAAAAATCTGAAACTGAAATTGAATCTAAACTCTTAGCCTTTGCCCTTTAGCTCAAAAACGGATAGGAGTTACCTTTTCAAGAAGTTGATACTCTGGGGAAATATATGTCAAGCGTTCCTCGCGGGTAAGACCTTTTGGGATGGGTGTTGCTGGATAACCCATCACATGTTTTGCAGCACCTTAGACTCTTTAATTAGACACTTTGTCCGTCTGATAAAAGTAGATACGTTACCGAAAATGAAACAAATTCCCATCGCAATGACCCAAATCTTGGATGGCAGAATAAATTAGCTATCGTTCTTGACCGATAGTAAAGAAAATTGAACATGAGGTGCTAACTTACCAGGCCCCCCAAAATGAGCCCATCATCCAAACCAATCTTTACCTTGTGTGCTTTCCGAGTCCAGAAACGTAATGCGACAATCAAAGCCCAGACAATGGGAAGGGCGATACCATTCGCCATCGCTTCTCCTCCATTGACATAGTGAAAAGTGAATTGAAAGTTCTTTTCCGAAGCCATCCCCAAGTGTTTTGATCTTTCCCAAGGTTGGTAGAATTGAAGCGAGTAAAATCACCAATTTGAAGTAGAGAGAATGTTATGGTTTCAAGAATCTAGGCGAACAGGAAACAGTACAGTTCACTGTGGGACTCACTACACCCCTTTGAATCTTCAATACTTACGAAGGGCAACGGTTATGTACAAAAACAACCACCACCAGGCCAACCCCGCAATGATGATGGGAATCGATGCTAATTTAGGCATCAGGCAGCAGCAGGATGGATGTCACATAACGATTAATACCGTATGTTGTGGTTCGTTTTGAAGTGTCCGATAATGCAACCAAGCTCCGTCCCTCACGAGAGCTATCAGTTTCGTATTCTACAGGAATTAACTTTGGCGCCTTAATGAGGGCTAGGTTGGTACATTGGCTGTGGTGATTCACTGAATCTCGCTGGAATCTCGCATCAATGCTTGACACCTACTCCAATCTATTTCATGTTGGACGAAACAGAGGGCTTACACTCTTGAAGCGCCACTAACTACTTATTGAGTGAATGCTACTCTGCAATGCAGCAACGGGAAGGATGCCACAGGCTCGGCGATCGGCTAATTCGGCTTGCTCACGGTGGTACAAAAGCTTTTGCAGGAGCGGCTGGGCTACTACATAAGCTTTCAAGATCCCTTTCCTCAAAACACCAGTAGGACCAACCTCCTCATCGGTTACCATTTATGACCATGCCTCTACCACCACATGCAGTCGCTATTGCGGGTGGCTGCAACTGAGGTGCCATCCGCTACAAAATCGACATTACACCATTAGAGGAACGCCCCATCCACCCACACTCAACAAGCAAGAATCCAATTCATCTACCGCTCATCTGCATCGATCACTGTAACGATTGTCGTCGCGCGACGGGGTCTTTACTCCCAATGGCCATTTGCACCCCAATCGCCATGATTACCAGCTCTCTCGTTATCCGGTCCAAAGCAACTCTGCCTCAAGAACCCTCGAAAAGACCGGTCAGGAAAGATTACAATGAAGAGAGAACCCCATGGATTCCAGCCGACGAGATCTTTGTTCCAGGTGAAGAAGCACGAGATAGCGACTCGTTTCTGACCTTTTTTGATTCGTCTGTGGGACGCAGGAGGTGGTTTTGTGGTCGTCGTGGAACAAATTTGGCTTATCTTGCATTTCCAATGCCTGAAGGATGGCCAAATATGTTGGACATATTTTTGGGTACGGCGGATCAAGAGGATTTAGAAGATGGTACTTTGGAGCCGTGGAGTCGACTGGATTCAGAAGCTGAGTGATCGAGGAGTTGGTCAATTGCCGAAGCATCCATCCTTCAAAGTAGATGGACTTGTCGGAGAATGATCATCTCTTCACTTGCAGAAACCTCCTCTGGTCTGATCACCAGACAGCTCAAATTGGTACCATGAAAACAATGCAAGCTTCTAAACTTCTTGATGCAAGCAAGTGTCACTCAAAGATTCGTCTGTCGATCGTTGCTGTGACTCTCATATTAACCAAGTGACCAACTAGGTAGGGATGTGTTTCACTTCCAAATTCTGGCATTTTTGCAACGGAGTGTGTGCAATCTTCTAAAAAGGTGCAAGCAGGTGGACCCCGAACTCTGGAATTTCTCCAACTTGCTATTCCCCTGGTCTCTAGATTGAGGTATTTGTACAACGTTGTCGAGATAAGAAACCTTGTGTTACCTGCCTATCTTATAAAAACGGGGGATGTACTAAGTTGTACCACCAACAAAGGAAAAATGAACAGTTTATCCGAGTGCTGATAACCCTAGCCTTATCAGACTTTGAATGTTGGACAGAGGACGGGCAATTAAGTTTTTAAGTGTTTCCCCCCTTCCAACCTTCCACAACTCACGCCGTCCCACCCCAAAAACCCTCCATCATCTCCATCATCTCCATCACCAAAAGACAACGTTTGAAAGAACTTGGATACCCACACGCAAAATCACCAGAATGCGAATCTCCATTCTAACCCTAATCATGGCGACTGCCTCCTGTGTCGTCTTCGGTGCATCAATCCTAGGTAACACTTTCTTGTTTGAATTGCTACTTATGGAAACAAAACACCAAGTTCTCTATAGCACGTAAGTTTCAAGCTGATTTTCAGTCATCGCAGTTGCCAATATCGAGGTTCCACGTTCTCCAGTTCCTGCCATCCTCGCATATGAGTTCGGAAAACGCACACCAGAGGACATCGCGGAGGTCAACATGTAGGGCAGGCAGAATTGCCACGTTATTGTCGTCGAGGAGGGGTATCAAATCTTGGTATTACAGTCGAGCTGAGGGTTTCAGAGACGGATGCTGTAACTTCAATGCACCGGGAATTTGGTTGGCCACGAGAGGTCTGTAGGAATTGAAGTTCAGTTTTGCATTGTCATATCCTTCACTTATTTTTTAGAATAAGTTATCAAACAGTCATTCTTGTTTCGCAGTCCATTCAATTGAAAAAAAAAACCCCAAGAGAGAAAGTAATCAAAAAAAAGACACCTATGCAAATGAATTACAATCTTAAATCCAATTATGAGATTAACAGTACTGTGAACGCTTGGGAAGAAAGCAGGTTGTGTGCCCAGCACCCAAAGAAAGGCTTCAGAGTAAAGATAATCAAGCTAGCTTCATTTCAGTCCACCAGATCTCCAAAGATTTGGCGTATAAGCTCACGGTAAGGCGAATCTGGAGGGTAGTAGCGATATCTTAGCAATGGGTCAATATGCTCAGCTGGTTTTATATCCCGCCAACAAGAAGTATGATCCTCCGCAAATTTCTGTAGCTTATTCCAGTCTCTGCAAACCCGTGCTTGGCCCACACCCGGACTACCAGGATGTTCTCTGGAGGTATAACGCGGGGTGTCATCGGCAAACCAGATCGTGTCCTCTAACAGAGACTCCATACAGTGCGAAGAGTGCCCTCAGCTAATTTTCAGCTCGTTTTTCGCTTCCACCCCACCCCCCTTTTTTCACTACTATCACTCATATATAATACAATTCTAGGTGTTTTTGTATGAAAAGTAGTAGAAATTAAAGCTCTATCCCTAGAAATCATTATCCCCTCTATAGTCTATAACTTTCTAGAGAGTCTTTCTCAGGTTACTAATTACATTATCTATTACTTTCTAGGGTACCTTCTTCCACTCTAGTACCCACATACGCTTTAAATCTACCTTGTTCTTTAGTTGTTTCTTTCTCTTATGTAGTTGTTGCCTTATGTACTTCCAAATCTACTCTATTAGGTTCATATCCGGTGACTATACAGGGTGAAGGAGGCGCTAAATAGAATAGTAGTATAATACTTCTTTAGTTACCTTGTGTTGCAATGCTGCACTTCTGAGGGCAAGAGTAAAAAGACTTGAATTGCTTGCCTTGCTCTAGAAGAGCAGAGGGCACATATATAGAACTTTGCAATAACCATTTGCCGTATCCATCTACCGCGGCAAAAACTCTTTTCTATCCGTACGCCCGTCGGGCATGCGGATATCTCATAAGTGGCGTAATATAACAGATATCACCGTACCTATCAACAGCCCCCTTACGGTTATATCTAATAACAACTACTTCTGTAAAACCATATGGAAAAAGCAGGTTTGTGTAGCTCCTAGGAAAAGCCCAGCTGGCATAAAAACCTAGACGTAAGCCTTTCTCCTTATCCTTCCCAGAGCATCCCCTTGACACATGTCCTGAATACTGATAGTCGTAGAGGCTTCGTAAGGGCGTCGGCAAGCATGTGCGATGTAGGGTAATAATTGACTATAATCTTGTTGTACGCCACAAGCTGTCGTACATAGTGAAATTGAACGTCAATATGCTTGCTCCTGGCGTGGCTCTCTAGGTTCTCAGTAAGCGCAATTACTAACTGGTTGTCACAGAGGAGTAGAACCGTAAAGTCGTCCTTCAGGTATCGTGAATAGCTAATATCCCGTAGTAGCCTACTATACTAGACAGCCTGCTTGCTTGTCTGACAAAGTGCTACATACTCAGCCTCTGTAGTTAACGTCGAGACTAACTGTTGCTTTTTCGACGTCTAGGTAATAGGTCCTCTGTAGAGCTTGAATATATATCTATAAGTTGACAGTCGATCGGCTGGGTTACTAGTGTAGTCTGAGTCAGAATACCCTTTAAGGGCCTGTAGTTGTTCTGAGTTGTCATAGCGAATAGCGTAGCCTAGAGTACCTTTTAAATAGCGTAGGATCTGTAATATATAATTCTAGTACTATACAGTAGGATTAGAGTAATACTATACAAGCTAGTAAACAGTAAAGGTAATATCTGGCCGCGTGCCTCTCTGTAAATATATTAGACTTCTAATCGCTCTTTAGTATAGAGTAATGTCTACTTAAGGTTTATTTTACTTAGCTTTCCTAAGAGTCTATATTCTACCCGCGGGGGTAGGATCCACCTGATCGCTGCTCTCTAAATACTTGCTAGCTAGCTTAAGCGTGTAGCTTTTCTAGCTAACTATTAGCGTCTATAACGCTCGATCCTATATAATCTCAAGACTAAGAAATGTACTAATCTCCTCTATATCTTTAAGCATATATAGTTTCCTAAACCTCTCCTTAAATAAATTAACCTTGTCTAAAGAGCGTTCTAGTATAATTATATTATTAATATAGAGGCTAATAATTAAGTTCTTATCTCTATTAATAAACACGCTTAGATTACTAAAGAAGAGCTTTAATCTAAACTTAGCTAGACTATTATAAGCTTTAATATACTACTCTCTTCTAGACTACTTTAGGCTATATAAGGCCTTCTATACCTTAAGTATAATACTAGAAGGTAACGAGAGTTCTTATACTTCTTATATATAGACCTCTATATATAACTCTATATATAGATATACTATATCTATATTAACTTAATAAATCTTAAGATCCTCTATATACTCTATAGCTAATAGAGCTCTAATAGACTTATAGCGGATAGTAGACGAGAATGTCTTAAAAAAATTATTACCTAGTCTCTAACTATATCTCTAAGCTACTAGTCTAGTCTTAAAGTAGTCTACTAATTCTATAGAAGTATATTTTATAAGGAAGACCTACTTCGTACTAACTATAGCCTTTGTAGAGAGGAGCTTAGTATACTTCTAGGTCTCGAGAACCTAGAGCTTAACTAATTTATTAGTAATAGTATATTTCTATTACTAAGCGTACTAAGGGTCGCTAATTACCTTATTATATAACTTTAGAAGAAGTATTCTATAATAGACATTAGTAGTCTAGGCTATATCTTCGTTAAAGAACCTCTAAGGCCTACGTTCGCGGAGCCTATAGCTTATTAGAGCCTTATAGTATAACAATTCTTAAACTAACTAACTAAGGTACTAAGTATCGCTAGGGTTTGTTCTTATAAAGAGATATAATCAAGGTCTAGGTATTTACTCGGAGGTAAACTTATTACTTAACTATAAAGCTATTAAGATAGTAATAATAATATAATATTAAGTTAAGTATAAAGCTTCTATCTAATAGTAGACGTACTAGTCTTATATAGAACCTTTCTACTTATGTTAATTAGTATAATTACTCTAATTATTCTAATCTTACTTAGCGTTACTTAGTTAATTATTACTAATTAATAACAGTTATATAATTTAACTTAGATAAAATCTCTAGATCGCTTAGCTAGTCTAAGCGGTCCTCTACTACTATAAGAGTATATAATAGTACTTAACCTGTTAGTACACCGCCTAGTCTTTACTAGTTACATATATATATAATTTGTAATACTATCCTCTTCTTAGTCTAGCGTGTTTCTACGCTTAAGTATAATCTAAGAAATAACGATTAGAGGCTATCGGCCTTCTTCTCTTTTAATATATTCTCTAAGAAAACCTATAATCGATAGGTCCTCTTAACCGACATTATTAACCGTGGTTTTCCTACTACTATAAAGTGTTTCTATTACTAATCCTATAGTTATAGTTGTATTAAAAGTACCTAATATACTTGTTACTTAGAATGTGTTTATATTAGACGTTTATAGTATAATAGTAAACTTGAATTTCTCGATAGATATAAGGCTCTAGCTTATTAGGAAGAGAAGCTCGAGGAAGAGGAAGAAGAAGCGATAGTAAAGATCCTATATCTTTATAAATAAAAGAAATTCCTTTAGCGTTATTATAATAATATAATAGCCTATAGTTTTAAGTCTCTATAAGAATTAGATAAGGCTAAGGAAAAGAAGCGCGAGGAGGTAGTATAAGAGAAGGAAAAGGCTAAGACTAAGGCTACTACTATAGCTATAAATGTTTCCCTAGATAATCGTATACTCTTTTATACTAACACTTTCTCTACTAATACTTCTCTAGGATTTAGTCTTAATCCTACTTTTTTCGAGGCTTATCCTACTAACTATATACTATAGATAGACTTAGGTTTTAGGAATAGAACTCCTTAAGTTCCGTCGAATACTAGCTAATATTCTCTTTTAGTTTCTAAGTATTCTCTAAATATAGGTAATCTAACTATTTAATTAAATACTTAATCTTACCTCTAATAAGTTTATAGTTAAGAATCTTCTTAACCTTATACTTAGTATTCGAGTTAACTAGTTAGATCTCTATAAGTAGAGCTAGTAGTACTTCTAGTAGTACTAGTTTAAGAAGTAAGATATAAAATACTAGAAAGATATTTATTATTTTTAGTAGAGCTAGTTTATAATTTAAAGGTCCTTTTACTTACTTAATTCTAAACAGTCTAATTATAACGATTCTTAAACTAACTAACTAAGGTAACTAAGTATCGCTAGAGTTTATTCTTATAAAGAGGTTTAATCGCGGAATAGGTGTTTACTTAGAGGTAAACTCGTTACTTAACTATAAAGCTATTAAGGTATTAGTAACAATATAATATTAAGTTAAGTATAAAGCTTCTATCTAATAGTAGACGTACTAGTCTTATATAGAACCTTCGTTCTCTATTAGAGTCCCTCGCTTAAGAGGACTATCTATATTAGAGTCTCTCGCTTAGAGAGAGTTCTAAATATTAAGGACTCTAATAGCCTCTAAGGACTCTATTATATAAGAACTCTATTATATAATCTATACTAATATAATAAGATCCTATACTAATAGCTTAATACTATACTAGTACTTTTCTAAGAGTTTATATATAAATAGTATTCTAATCTATTAGAACGCTACCTAGTCTTTACTTATTATATATTAGTATATAGTTTATAATACTATTCTCTTCTTAGCCTAGTATATCTCTATACTATCTATTTTAACGAAATAATAATATTAGTTTCTAGCTATCTTCTCTTTAAATATATTAGTCTCTTATAATAAATAGAAGTAGCGTCTAGCTTTAGCTCTTTATATTAAGAAAGCTAATCGCTCTATAAATACTTGTTCTTACTATTCCTGTTATTCCTATCGATGTTTTCTTTTCCTAGACGAATCGTTCTATTGTTCTAAGTACGTTTATATAAAGAAGCCTTATAATACTTCTAGTTATTATATTATTACTCTATAAGTTCTATGTAACGATTCTTAAACTAACTAACTAAGGTAGCTAAGTATCGCTAGGGTTTGTTCTTGTAAAGAGGTTTAATCGCGGACTAGGTGTTTACTCGGAGGTAAACTCGTCACTTAACTATAAAGCTGTCAAGGTATTAGTAACAATGTAATATTGAGTTGAGCACGAAGCTCCTATCTAATAGTAGACGTGCTAGTCTTATATAGAACCTTCTTGCTCGTGGCCGCTATGGTCGACCGTTCGGCTATGTCGCACGTCACGTGATAGAGATATAATGAAATCCTTGGATCGCTTAGCTAACCTAACCGATCCCTTAATACTATAAGAGTATATAATAGTGCTTAACCTGTTAGGACGCTGCCTGGTCTTTACTTGTTACGTGTGCCTGTGATTCGTGACACTATCCTCTTCTTAGCCTAGCGTGTCTCTACGCTTAAGTACAACCTAAGAAAATAACGTTAGAAGGTTAACGGCCTTCCTTCTTTTAATATGAACACTACCCGCGCTATAGAACATAAACGTTGGATCAAACTTACTAAACATATTAACAGATCTGGAGAAGAGATGTTGCCCTATACTTGATGTGAACGTTCTAGCTGCAAGTGTGTAGCACTGTCTATGACCCCTGAGGCTAACAAATGTTCTGAGTGTACTTGTTAAAAGAAATCGTGCGATGTTAAATCGCGGAACTGAATGCCCTTACTTTTAGACTAGTCTTTAATCGACCAGTAATGGTAAAGGTTACGGGATGAGGAGGAGAAAGCCTGGTAGTCCTAACAGGAGGCCGCTGCTAAGGTTCTCTGTTTATAGAGGTTATAATACTAACTCGACGAGAAAGAACAGTGCTTGATTCGTTTGGGACTGAATTCTATAGCTGAGTTAGAGGCGAGGGAGGCGGAGGAGGAGGATAAAAAGAATTAACGGAAGGAATAGGAGGATAGGGAGAAGCAAGAGGCGGAGACCGCCTGGCTGGCCACCCTCTACACCTCTACTGTGTCCGACCTAATTCCCGACCTAGGTCTTGACCCTGGTTTCTTTAAAGTTTTTCCTACTAACCACGCGCTATAGGCAGACTTAGGTTTTGAGAATAGAACTCCTCAAGTTCCGCCGAATACTAGCTGATATTCCCTTTTAGCTTCTAAGTGTTCTCTAAATATAGGTAATCTAACTATTTAATTAAATACTTAATCTTACCTCTAATAAGTCTATAGTTAAGAATTCTCTTAACTTTATACTCGGTATTTAGGTTAACTAGCTAGATCTCTATAAGTAGAGCTAGTAGTACTCCTAGTAGTACTAGTTTAAGAAGTAAGATATAGAATACTAGAAAGATGTTTATTATTTTTAGTAGAGCTAATTTATAATTTAAAGGTTCTTTTACTTACTTGATTTTAAATAGTCTAATATATATATAGTCTAGTTTTCTACTTAGTCTCTTTATATTAATGTTTTTTTACTATAAATAGACTTTATCTCTCTCTTTTAGTATTAGCTTCTAACTATATCGTTTGTTATAGTAGTATATATTACACTCTACTATAAACTATAGGTTCTCTATAAGTTCCTTATATAAGCCTTTAATCTTTAAGACTAATACTTAAGCTAACTAGTTATTACTTATTATTTTTATTAGTCTATTATATACTAGTAATTTATACTTAAAGTTAGCGTAAAATAGTAATATAAGTATTATTTCTATAGTTAAGCTATTATATATAAACTAAGCTAAAGGTAACAGTTCTACCTAGTTGTTCTACTAGTAGTTTATATAGTAATAGAGGTATGTTTTAACTACTTAATTTATATATTCGTT